>SZWC01006398.1:102195-114073 GCA_023375785.1 Penium margaritaceum
TGACCGAGGGGACCCCCTCCCCCCCCCCCGGACGAGTCCCTCGCATCGGGTTCCACTCAGGCCCGACGACAGCAGTTGCTGCAGCAATTGCTGCTGCGGTTGCTGTAGCAACTGCTGCTGCTACTGCAGCTGCAGCTGCTGCCTGCTGCTGCTGTTGCTGCGGCTACTGCTACAGCTGCTGCTGCGGTTGCTGCCTGCTGCTTCTGCTACTGTGAATGCTGCTACAGCAGCTGCTGTAGCTGCTTGCCTCCGCCGCTGCTGCTATGGCTGCTGCCCGCCGCCACTGGTGCTGCAGGTGCGTGCTGTCGCTGCCGCTGCCGCGGCTGCTGCCCGCTGCCGCTGCTGCCGCTGCTTCCGCGGTTGCTGCCTGCTGTTGCTACTGCGGCTGCTACCTGCTGGTGCCGCTGCTACGGCTGCTTCCCGCCGCTGCTACTGTAAGCTCCTGCCTCCACAACGCTGCCACTGCTCGCAGCCACTGCCGTAAGCTGCTTCTCCGAGCTGCTTCTTCCTTCTTTTTTTTGTTTTGTTTTGTGTACAAACCGGTGGCCGGACATGGCTGCTGCTGCCACCCAGTGCTGCTGCTGTACTGGCTGTTGCCTGTAGCCGCTCTTGCTGCAGGTGCTTCCCGTCGCTGGTGCTCCTACGGCCGCTGTTGCTTGCAGCTGCCACCGCTGTCTCGGCTACCTCTGCAACGTAGTTGCGGTGGGTCCCTCGAGGATCTGTTGTTGCTGCTATGGGTGGCTGCCGCTACTGCCACTCATTGTTGCTGCTGCTGCTGCTGCTGCTACGTCTCTGCTGCACAGCACAACGAGCTGTGGCTCGTTTGCTCTGATACCATGAGAAGATTCTAGGAAGCTTCCTAGCACGATTGCCACTGACTGGGCGTCAGCGCTTTGTCAGCTCGCGGCGTCAACACAGGTTGGACGCGAAACAACAAGGGTTTGGCTAGACGACACGACACAGTGTCAAATGTGCTTCCATTGACCAACACATGCAGAGAGAGTTAACAAATGACAAGTCCACAGCATAAATACCTACCGCGGCGCACGACAGGTGTCGCACACAGCAGTGCAAGGTCTGTTCTAAAACCGGCTCAAAAACACTGTTTTGGCCGTAACTCTGCGTATACAAATCAGAACGCTACGCCGTCTGAACCTAGAGATGCAGAATCTCAAGCCAGACGCTACGACTGGTCACATGCATAAGTCCGGCACCGATCGGTGGAAAGAAAATGCAAAACATGCAACTCGGGCTCAAGAGCCAGTCCACCGAGAAAACTCTAGCGTCTATAGAAAAAACGCAAAGCACCCCGGCAAGCACCCAGGGCGTCGTGGAAGCTCTCTGGCAGCTGCTGGTGGATGGAGCCACCACTTGTCGGTGCTCCGGTGCCAGCTGCGTCCGCATCAAGGACAGGCTACAGAAAACCTGCAGGAGGTCCGAGACGACGTCCACGATGCTGGGGCAGACGTTGGTCAGCTCCGAGTGGGTGGTCCACCACCTGCCGACGCGTCGGTGTCTCCGGGGTCCGCATCCGGGACCATGTCGTCACGCTCTCCTGTACTGCTGCTCTCCTTGCCGTCGCTCGTGACAGGTGGAAGCCACACACACCAAGACGAGGTCTGTCCTAAAACCGGCCCAAAAATACTGTTTTGGCCGTAACTCTGCGGAGACAAGTCAGAATGTTACGCCGTCTAAAACTAACGTGTAGGATCTCGAGCCGGATGCTATCATGGGTCACCTGTATGCATACGGCATCAAATAGTGGACACACAATGCAAAACATACAAATCGGGTCCATGGCCTGTCCATCGATGAAATCCTACAGGCTGGAGGAAAAATGTAGGAGGTCCCAGACAACATCCAAGACTCTGGGGCGGTCGTCGGTCAACTTTGAGTAGGTGGTCCATCACCAGATGACACACTGGCACCACCTGTGTGTGCATTAGGGATCTGCATGGGAATGGACACGGCTGAGTGGTCATAGTAACTTATACAGGTCGACGGGAACGTCACTAATCACAACACTCCTCCATGACCCGATGGTATTGAGAAGATTCCAAGAAGCTTCCTAGCACGCTTGCCGCTGGCTGGGCGTCAACGCTCAGTCAGCTCGTGGCATCAACACATGTCGGACGCGAAACGGCAAGTGATTGACTAGACGACACAAACACGGTGTCAAATGTGTGGATGGTAAGCTATGGTGTGAGGAGAGGATGGAGCAATGTGGGTTGGGAATCAAGATAGGTTGAGCACCATGTGAGAAGTTCCATGCGAGAGTCAGAGTTGAAAAGAACGAGTCACGAGTACCAGCCCTGCTAGCGGGCGAGAGAGAAGGTGGCGAGCGGGGAGCGGCGAGCTCCTCCTCGCTCGCACTATGAGGCACAAAGGAGCCTTGATCTCGACCTCGACCCTGTTGGCGGATTTATCCTGTGAGCCTGCAAAAGACAGGATTCCGCCGAGACAACCTACGTGTCATGAACCCGGGTGCTCACCCCCCCCCCCTACCAAGATAGTAGCACATGGAAACCTAGTGCTAATGCAATGAGCAACATGTGTCTATGAAGTATTTCTGTCATGAGCCATCATGGTAATTGTCATGGCTCCGTCTCTTGTGCACGTGTCACCACGAGGGACGCTGTGGTGCGGGTGCCAATGTCACTCCAGCAGCAGTCACCTGCATCTGTGAGGTGGATGTGCAGCAAGGCCAGAGGTCACAACACGTCTATGGTTCATAAACCAACACTCCCCCATGACACACAGCCAACGCACACAAGCACAAACTCACGGGCACCACATGTGTCACAAGATGTGACTAACGAGTTTACACATGCACACAACGACCACTCATCCAGGGTCGCCACAAAGACACAACAGTCCCACTGCATGCATGGCTGCCTTGAAGACATTGTTGCTGAGTGCCTTCGTCTAGGTCCGCTCTCTGCTGTCTTGTGTCGACCCAAACGATCCGGACATCACCTGCAGCAATGCGCTCACGCACAAAATGATGCTCAACATTGATGTGCTTTGTGCATGTGTGATGCATGCCATCATGTTGTGCAATTGCTTTGGTACTCTGGTTGCCACAGCGCAATGTGATGCACCAGACAGGGATGCGCAGTTGCTGAAACAAGCGACACAGCCACACACTCTCACACGTGCCGGCGCCAAGAGCAACATACTCAGCCTCACTGGAATTGCGTGCCACACAACCTTGTTTGCCACTTTTCCACGACACAGTGGTCCCTCCGATCAGAAAGATGTAGCATGTACGGCTGCGAGCATCTGTGTCATGGGCTTAGTCACTGTCTGTGTAGCCATCGACTACAACCGATGGTTGTGCCCGGTAGCACAGACCGGTCCAAGCTATGGAGAGAGCGTACCTGACGATGCGCAGTGCAGCCTCGAGGTGCCGTGCTCTAGGGCACTAAGAAAAGTGGGCCAGGAAGTTCACAGAGAAGGCGACATCCGCTCTGGTCGTTGTCGCCAGGTACATGAGTGACCCAATGACGCGGAAATAGTCCGTCACGTCGACTGCCTCCCCCAGCTTAGACACTTCCAGTGTCTTTAACAACCCCTGACCAGCTGGCGTCATAGGCATCGACGCTGTGGGGGTGGACTCAAGCAGGGAAGCAAAGCGCTCCCCCAGGCTACGAAGGTATGCAGCTTGGTGCACATGAAGGGTGCGATGCGACCGGTCACGCTCAAGCTCCATGTCCAAGAAGACACGAGCAGGATCGAGGTCCTTCATCTTGTACGTGGACTACAGGAGGCTCTTCACTGACCTGACAACATCTTGGCTAGGTGAAGCTGTGAGCAGGTCATCCACATAGACTAGGGCAGCCACGAACTGCACAGATGGTGGAGTCACAATGAGTGAAGGGTCCACCGTACTGCGTCGGTACCCTCCTCTCTCGAGGGTGGATGTGATCTCCTGGTTCCAGCACCGGGGCGACTGCTTCAGGCCGTAGAGGGCCTTCTGCAGTCGCCAGACTGTGTCAGTGCCATCGGAGAAGCCTGGAGGCTGGACCATGTAGATCTCCTCATCTAGCTGTCCGTGCAGGAATGCATTGTTTACGTCCATCTGTTCAAGCTCCCAGTCATGGTGAGCCACAAGACTCAGTAGCGCTCTGGCTGTGGTGTACCGTCCGACCGGTGCAAAAATTTCATCGAAGTCGATGCCTGGGACCTGGGAGAACCCCTTTGCCGTGAGCCTCACCTTGTATTTGTCCAGAGCGCGATTGGGTTTGTACTTCCGTCGGAAGACCCAACAAGCGTCAATGGCCTTGCGACCAGGCGGCAAGTCAACTAACTCATAGATCACGTGATCATTCAGAGCGTTAAGCTCATCACGCATGGCCGCCTCCCACTGTTGGGTGTCAGTGGAAGCACGTGCTTGACGCACCGTGGTTGGCTTAGGTGGTAGAGCTGTGGTGGCTGACGCAGCGTGACACTCTGCAATGCTGATCAAAACGACCACCTCCAATGCGTGTGCATGCTCTGAGGCAAGGAGCACATAGCCAAGGGCAGAGCTGGGGTGGACAACCCCTGTGGCCAAGCCTAGGGCATCTATGCCCGTAGGGAGGACATGCGACTGTCCAATCGGAGACTGTGGGGGGCGTGCTGAGACCGTAGGGCCAGAGCATTGAGGGATTGCACAAAGGCGCCCGCCTCGGACAAAAGGGGAGACCGGAGCAGGATCAGTGGTGGTCAGTGGCGGAGATGGACCAACCGCATGAAGAAGGGAAGAGACAGGTGAGGGGGCCACCGGAGGTGTGACCGGACAGGACGGAGGAACAGGTGAGAGGACCGCAGCTGACTGGACAGCGTCCGAGACAGGAGAGGACGGGGCTGCAGAGGAGCTGCTGGAGGACGAGGAAGAAGTGGGCGCATGACCGGATGACGAGGGCGGCGAGCTGGGTGCCGGACCAGATGACGAAGACTACAACGAGGGTGAGAGCTACTATGCAGCAGCAGGGACTGAAGGGATGGTAGGACTGACTACCCCTCCCAGAGGAGAGAGAGGCATGAGAGAGGAGGCAGGGGGCAAGCGACTGAAGTCATGAAGGAAGACAGACTCAAAGAACAAGGCGTTGGGGGATTCGATGACGCGCTGACGGACGGAATCCCAGAACCGCTAGGCCTTAGACTGGGCAGACACACCGAGAAAGTGGCACAGGCGGCCACGAGGAGAAAATCTGCCGTCACACAATTCCTCGGGGAGCCAAACGGAAGCAATGCTGCCCCAGACCCGAGCGAGGCGCAGGTCAGCGCGAGTGCCGGACCAGCGCTCAAAGGAGGTGATTGTGCGGGGAAGGGGACCGTGGGGGACCCGGTTCTAGACCCACGTCATATAGCTCATTGCCTCAAAGGCAAAAATGGGGGTAGGCCGGACTCAGACAAGAGAGTACGGACGCCGTCAGCCAATGTACGATTCCAACGCTCGGAGATTCCATTTTTCTGGGGTGTGTAAGGAGCATAGGTCTTCAGACAAACCCCGTGGGACTCAAGGAGGTGGGCGGTCGGACCAAGGAACTTGCCACCACGGTCGCTGCGATAGATTCGCAACGACCGTTGACACGCGCACTCAGCCTGCACCAGCCAGGACTCAATGACGGAGCAGACATCGCTTTTTTGATGCAGGGCGAACACCCAGCAAAATCGGGAGAAATCATTGATGAGACATAAGACGTACCGACCGACGTCGGCCAGGAGGTCATGGGGCAAAGGCCCCATGACATCCGCATGGACACGATCGAGCGGGTGGGAAGAATGAGAGTCAGACGGAGAGAAAGGGGAGCAATGCATCTTGCCTTGCGCACAGTCAAGACAGTCACCAGGGCAAGGGACAGGGAAGTCAGACGGGGAGAGGCCAACAGCAGGCTGAAGGCGAAGCATACCGTGAACGGCATCAGAATGAGCATGACCAAGGCGGTGATGCAAGAGACGGACAAGGTCAGGAGAGAGGGATGGTGCAACATGAGCAAGCGCAGACCTCGGCATGGAGGAAGAGGAAGAGGCATGCAAGGGAACACGATAAAGCCGTCCGCACTGAACGCCACGGAAGACGGGACAGCCAGAGGGACGCAAAGAAACAGTGCCAAGACCACGGCTGGCAGGGAAATCCATATGTTGGTCATGGAGGGACAACACAGACAACAAGCTGAGCTCGAGCGAAGGCACGTACAGAACGTCTGGCAAGTACAGTGTACCACTGGGACCGACGAAGCGGACAATGCCAATACCCTGAACGGGGAGCAACTGACCGGACCCAGTGCGGACAAAGCAGACAGACCCGACAGGGCCCAACGAGACAAACGAGGACCGAACAGACGTCATGTGGTGCGTGGCCCCAGAATCGAGGACCCAAAAACCACGGGAGACACGGATAGAGGGCAGAACACCAGAGGTGGCGACAGTGCCAACAGAGGACCTGGAGGAGACAGGTGACTCATAGAAGGAGAGACAACAAGGAAGGACGACAGACTGCCAGTGCTCAATCCACAAGACGGACACATGCAACGAGCCCAGAACATGACCGGGGGGATCCCCACGAAGGACAATGTCTGTCTGACACGCGAGGCCTCTGGCCGTCAATGCAATACCCTCACCTCCCTGATCGCGAAGGCGTAGAAGCTGAAGAAGGGACTGCTCCAGCTGGCGCTCCCGATCACCACTGTCACCATCCACCGACGCCGACGGGGCCAGAGTAGACGCGCTCGAGGAAGAAGGGAACCACGGCGGCGGTGTGTAGGAGGAGGAGGGAGGACCCGCATAAGTGGGTGCACCGGATGGAGGAGGCCAGCTCCAGGGGTAGGGACCAAGAGGCAGAAAGGACGGCATGCCAGTGGTGGAGTGGGCGTGGGCAGAGATGGTGGCAGGTGGACGCCAAGAGGCCGGAGAGGCGGAGGGTGACAGCGTGGAGGAGGAGCCAGAAGTGCGAGCCCAGTGTGCGCGCATGGCCCGAGCGAGACGAAGATCGTCCGGAGGGGCGGGACAGGAACGGGCGGAATGCTCGGAGGAGCCGCAGTTCCAGCACACGACGGCACCGGGAGTCCGGGAGGAAGGAGTGCTACCCTTGTCCTTCCCCTTGCCTTTGCCCTTCCCCTTGCCCTTTCCACGTCCCTCGGAGGCAAGGGCAGAAGCGGGAGGGGGCGGGGCAGGCAAGGAAGAGGAGGAAGGAGCAGAGGAAGAAGCGGGTGCAGCAGCGGTGGCAAGTGCAGCAACACCTGTGACAGCGGAACGGTGGAGGCGCTTATTTTGAAGGCTAGTCCACCAGGCAGCAAGGCGCTCGGAGGTGAAATCCCAGAGAGCCCCTACCCCGGGCGATGAATCTGGGGGAACAGGTTGTGAGGCGAGTTGCTGTAGCTCGTCAGTTTTGACATCGCGAAGGAGGTTGGACAACTCCGGGATGAGGCCATTAACCATTGTGAGGACGGCAGAGAGCTGGCCAGGCACTGCTTTGCCAAGCTCGTGAAGGAGCTTGAGACTGCGAGACCAGTATGCATCAGCGGTCTCGTCACTACGCATGAGAAGCGTGTTGAACTGGACTGTGAGAGCGATCTGAGCGGCTTGGCCAGTGACAGTGGTGCGACGACGCAGCATGGCATATGCGCCGACAGGATCGGCCAGATGCTAGACAACAGGGTCAGCATTGAACGTGCCGACATCATCAATCAGCGACTCAGGGGCGGCAGCGATGAGGGCGCGCACGGCACGCGTAGATTCTGTTGCAAGTGGAATGAAGGGATCAACAACTGGGGAGTAGTACTCCTACAGCTGCTCCCCTTGAGCCCATGCGCTAAAGCGCACTTCCCAGGAGGTGAAGGCGAGTCCAGAGGAGAGGGAGGGCGGCTGCGTGAAGAAGTCATGTTGGCGAGGCAGAGGCAAAGGAGTAGCTGCAGTGGGGTGACTGGTTTGGGCAGCGACAGAAATGCTGGAAGCAGAAGTGCTAGAGGCGGTGCTAGCGGTGGGCCGGACTGCAGACACAGCAGGGAGGCGACGCAAGACGATAACGGCGACTTCATCAGCGAAGGCGGCACGATTGTCCTCTGCTAACTTAAGGCAATCTTTAGCTTCTTGCTGAGCCTCGCGGGCGAGAGTCAGCTGACGCTGAAGGGTAGCGATGACTGACTCGTCGTCACCAGGCATGGTGACGACGTGAGGGCTCTGCCCGACAGATTTGGGTAGAGTTTCCCCAGCCCCAGTGGGCGTGGGAAAAATGGGGGTGCCTGAGGCGAAGTAGCTGAACGCTGCAGGACAGCCCACCCCGAGTTAGACAAAACAAGCCACCGTAGAGAAGACAAGAGAAGGCAGTAGGGGACAAAAGCATGGAGGATAGAGAGTCATGCAGTGACAGGTCGAGACGGACTACGCAGGAAGGCTAAGAGCGGTGGAACCGCAGCAGCGGAGGCAGAGGAGACAATGGCAACAGTGGAGGCAACTGGCACCACCAGAGTAAGCGCTCCAGTGACAAAGGCGGCACTGAGGGTGGTGATGAATGCAGCAATGGAGACCGGCGCAGTGACAAAGCTGGAGGCGGCAGATGGAGTAGATGCTACTGCAGTGACAGCGGCGGCCGTCGAGGTGCGGATGGAAGCTGTAGCCGTCGCTATTGCAAATGCAGATGAAGTTGTCGCAGATGCAATGGCAGACGCTGCGGCAGAAATCTGGGTCCCTATGTCAGCGGCTGCTGCAGCAATGGGACCGACGACAACCGCAGCTTCTATGTACACCTCTGTTGTACGTCCTGCTGAGGTCGAGGCAGGTGCGCGAGAGGCTCCAGTGGCAGCGAAAAATGTAGCGGCGGCTGCTGCAGCTGCGTCTATAACTGCGGCTGTTGTTCGAGTGAGGGCACTCACAACGCCAACAATGTCCTCGGTAAAGGTAGCGTACAGAGTGGGAGAGACCTGCGGCTGCGGACCCCCCCCAGGAGAAAGAGGTGGGGAGACGCTTACCGGTCTGTGCCGAGCAGTCAGAGTAGACGACGTTGTCGTGGACGCAGACGCTCGGTCGCTACTCATGCCTCTGCGACATCTTGCGTGACAATGCGGCAGCCCTCCTTTGTAGTAACCACCAGGAGGAAGCTCGCAGTGAGCGTCACGAAGAGCCAGCGTGGTGGAGGTAGCATCACCGAAGTGGTGCACTTTGCTATCGATGTGGCTGGTGCGGCTCCCAGCGCTGTTGCAAAAACGACACGCTGCTGCTGTGGCTACTGACAATGCTATTGCTGCTACGGCTGACAGAGCTACCAGAGCAGCCTCTAACAATGCTGCTATTGTTGCTACCGATGCTGCTGCTGCTGTGGCTGATGCGGCTGCCAATGCTGCTGCTGCCGTGGCTGATGCGGCTGCAATGCCGCTGCTGATAGCAATGCTACTGCCACTGCTCCGGATGTTGCTGCTGTTGCGGCTGAGGCGGCCGCCAACACTGCTGCTGCGGACAACACTGCTGCTGCTACGGCTGACGGGGCTGCTAGCACTGCTGCTAACAATGCTACTGCTGCTGCTCCTGATGTTACTGCTACTGCGGCTGATGCGGCTGCCAATGCTACTGTTGGTGCGGCTGACAGGGTTGCCAGTGTTGATGATAACAATATTGCTGCTGCTGCTCCCGATGCTGCTGCTGCTGTGCCTGATGTGGCTGCAATGCTGCTGCTGATAGCAATGTCGCTGTGACTGCTCCGGATGCTGCTGCTGCTGCAGCTGAGGCGGCTATCAATACTGCTGATGCGAACAATACTGCTGTTGCTGCCGATGTGCTGCAGTAGACGAGCACCTCCGGCAGTCACAGTGATAAGTGTGACTGTAACTGAAAGGCTGCTGCCTCTATGGCTAAGGCGGCTGCTGGTGTGTGTGCTGCTGCGGGCTACAAATGGAGACTGCCGCAGCTGCTGCTGGCGAGTAGATGCACCAGTGGTTGAAGTTGTGAGCACTGCAACAATTAACGTGCGGATGCCGCCGGGACAATCAAGCACACACGTTAATGTCGCCGGATGACCCTTGAGATGCAAGCACGGGGTTGCGGTGGGAGCTGCGTAGATCGCAGCTGTTATGGCTGCGAGTGACGTGTGGGAAGGAGGGATCCGCAGAAAGGGAAAAAACCCTAATCCGTGGGTTTTTTTTGCACGTTGCTGCAGCCGATCGCCAAGAATGGGGGCCGAAGGCTAGGGTGGAGAAGATTTCTCCTCCCTAAGAGTGTGTAGGACCGCTGGAGAAAGGCAGAGATGTCGGAAGCGGTGGCGGCGACGGCGAAGTGTCACGCGCCAACAAGATCTCGCGCGCGATGTCGCATGTGATGTGTTCACTCCTCACACTACTCTGATACCAGTGGATGGTAAGCTATGGTATGAGGAGAGGATGGAGCAATGTGGGATGGGAACCAAGATAGGTTGAGCACCATGTGAGAAGTTCCATGCGAGAGTCACAGTTGCAAAGAACGAGTCATGAGTACCAGCCCTGCTAGCGGGCGAGAGAGAAGGTGACGAGCGGGGAGCGGCGAGCTACTCGTCGCTCGCACTACGAGGCACAGAGGAGCCTCGATCTGGACCTCGACCCTGCTGGTGGATTTATCCTGTGAGCCTGCAAAAGACAGGATTCCGCCGAGACAACCTACGTGTCATGAACCCGGGTGCTCACCCCCCCCCACCAAGATAGTAGCACTAGGAAACCTAGTGTTAATGCAACGAGCAACATGTGTCTATGAAGTATTTCTGTCATGAGCCATCATGGTAATTGTCGTGGCTCCGTCTCTTGTGCACGTGTCACCATGAGGGACGCTGTGGTGCCGGCGCCAGTGTCACTCCAACATCAATCACCTGCATTAGTGAGGTGGATGTGCAGCGAGGCCAGAGGTCACGACACGTCTGTGGTTCATAAACCAACAAAATGTGCGTCCATAAATAAAAACATGCAGAGAGAGTTACCAAATGACAAGTCCACAGCATAAATACCTGCCGCGGCGCACGGCGGGTATCACACGCGGTAGTGCAAGGTCTGTCCTAAAACCGGCCCAGAAATACTATTTTCGCCGTAACTCTGTACAGACAAATCAAAACGCTACGCCGTCTGAACCTAGAGATCCAGAATCTCGAGCCAGATGCTACGACTGGTCACACGCATAATTTCCGTACCGATCGGTGGACAGACAATGCAAAACATGCAAATCGGGCTCAAGAGCCAGTCCACGGAGAAAACTCTAGCGTCTACAGAAAAACCGCAAAGCACCTCTGCAAGCACCTATGGTGTCGTGGTAGCTCCCTGGCAGCTGTTGGTGGATGGATCCACCACTCGTCGGTGCTCTGGTGCCAGCTGCGTCCGCATCAAGGATAGGCTGCCGAAAAACTGCAGGAGGTCCAAGACAGCATCCACGACACAGGGGCAGTCGTCGGTGAGCTCCGAGACGGTGGTTCACCACCTGCTGACGCGCTGGTGCTTCCGGGGTTCACATCAGGGACCATGTCATCGCGCTCCCTTGTAATGATGCTCTCCTCGTCGTTGCTTGTGACGGATGGAAGCCACACACACCAACACTCCCCTTGGCTGACACAATTGTCAACATAACGATGATTGAGCGAAGGCAAGAAAAGATGGCTCAGGCAACCAGTAATAGCGAGCACCGATCAAGCATTCCACAACAGAGGGTCTCCTCGTAACAATGGTGCATCCCACCAAGTGTTCGGGTCTCGACCATGCAAGAAGATCAATCACACACCTACGTGTCAAACATCATGCAAGAGATACAAAGAAACAATGTCTCCTCGTGACCCTAGAAAATGTCTCCGGGTGTTCGGGTCTCGACCACACCATGCATGGATCATACATAACACATAGAGGTAATGGGTCTCCACGTCACACCGGTAGAACTGACCAGGTGTGCGGGT
>SZWC01006399.1:2257-20387 GCA_023375785.1 Penium margaritaceum
TCCTTGCTTCAGCTCTAGGCAGCAGTCAAAGGGTCGAAAGACTGGGAGCAATAGTGGTTGGCGCGATGGCAGCTGCACCTGCCACTGAGCCTTGGAGGGGTCGGCGTTCTCAGTGCTCGAGACGGGGCACCCCTTGCCTACGCCTGCACAACAAGGTCCCTCTTGTACGCCCTCGCGTCTGAGTTCTGCTCCGTCCTACGCTCCGGAGTGGACCTCGACCTCCTCTGCCCGCTTTGGGGGCAGGTCGAGCATGAGCTGCCTCTGTTGGTGTTTCGGGCCTTCCTGTACATGGAGGTCTTGCGTCAGGGGAGGGAGTCGTGGCTGTTCCAGCTGCTGAGCGCGCTCTTCTTCACGAGATGCCGGGAGCAGTGGGTAGGGGAGGCCAGGGCAATGGTGCTGCACCATTATACATGTGACAGGCCCGTCATGAGTGGCCCCAACACGAGTTGCTGTGGTCGGGTTCAGAGCAGGTGCTGGGCCACGGCCATGCCTGGGAGCTCCCTTTGGCAGCAAACTATGCTGACCGAGTCACGGACAGGAGTCATCTCTCGGCTAAGAACTTTCGTATTCAAGCCCAACTCTGGCTGGGCCTCCCCTTGGGTCACTTGGAGCAGGTGGGGCTAGACCGGTTGAAGCTGGCCGCGGTGACACGGCAGGAGAGGGAGGGGGGGGGGGGACGGTGTGGCGTGTCCAGAATGCCGTTCGTGACGAGCTCACTGACATCTGCCGAGAACATCGCCTCACTGTCCGCGTCGAGCCCACGTAGGTGTTGCCCGTGCCCTGCGGCCGGCGTTTCCTGTGCCGGGATCTCACCTTGGTAGACTAGGCACATGGCACCACTTGGGTTGTAGACATCACTACAATGGATGCGCAGGGACAGCAGGCCACCCGGCTGGGGGCCGCAGTGCGGGCGGCTCAACGGGATAGGAGGCCTTGTACGTGAAGGCGCCGCGCAGGGGGCACTACCTCCGTCTATTGTCGTGGAAGACCCTTGGTAGCTTGGGAGACGAGTTTTCGACCTTCCTCCGCCGGCTTGCAGACCCTTGCCTCACTTGCGGGCCCCGCCAGTGCTCAGCTGTAGCCTTTGAGTACTGGGCCCAGCATGCAGTAGCAGTCCTGGCCTAGCGCGCCTCCCTCGCCGGGTGCCCAGCCCAGAATGCCGCCATCCGCTACTACACTGCCTCCCACTCCCGGTCTAGGGCCTCTTACCTGCCGGTGGTCGTGCTGGTTGCTCGGCGCGAGCATGTGCGCAAAGCCTTGGCGCTGTCTCACTTATGAGGGGTTGAGCCCGCCATTGTTGGCTTCTAGCTTGCATAGCCAATGTATTGTGCCGTTGGTGGCGGCTCTTATACCACGTGATTGTGCCGGTCCGTGGTGGCTTTGCGTGATCCCTTTTCTTGATACAGCTCTTCCACAAAAAACGGATAGAAGATCCGGTCTCTTACTGGAGGTACTACAAGATCCTGGTACAGTCATCTGGTTTCTGAATCTGATGACTGTTAGTGATCATTGATCTGAGAAGAATTGAAAGCAGACAAAAGGATTCTTGCCGAGAAGAGATCATGCTTGAGGTGACTACTTTCATGAACACCGAAGGGGCAGGTGATGAATGGTCACTCGTAGTTTGATGCGTTAATGGTTCTGGAAATGGAGGTGGCAGTTTCAACGACTCTGGTTACAGGGATGGGGGTGATTATGGTGTTGGCAGTGGCTGCATGTGTGCTGGTTCTGGCGACAACCGGGTTTCACGGAAGGTAGTGGTGGTGGTGCTGGTTAGTTGTGGCGAGGGTGGGATTGGTGTTTTGTTGTCGCCATGGTGTTGGCTGTTGGTGAGTGTGGGGTTTTTGGTGGGTATGATGTTGGTTGATATGGCTATGGCAGCGGTACGCTACGAAATGGTGGTTGGCCGTGAGAATGAAGGTTGTTGGCTGTGGCGATGGCAGGTTGGTCATGGCAACGGTGACTGTGTGAGATGTCCATGGTGGTGATTTCTTGTGACAGGTGGTGGTTGGCTGTGGCCATGATGATGGTTTGTTGCGGCGATGATGGTTTGTTGTGATGATGATGGTTTGTTGTGATGATGGTGGTTTGTCCTGATGATGGTGGTTTGTCCTGATGATGGTGGTTTGTCGTGATGACGGTGGTTTGTCCTGATGATGGTGGTTTGTAGTAATGATGGTGGTTTGTCATGATGATGGTGGTCTGCTGTGATGGTGGTGGTTGGTCGTGATGATAGAGGTTTGTCCGAATGATGGTGGTCTCTCACGATGGTGGTGGTTTGTCGTGATGATTGTTTTTCGTCGTGACGATGGTGGTTTATCGTGATGATGGTGGTTTGTCCTGGCGATGGTAGTTTGTTGTGTTGTGGTAGTGGTGGTAAGCTGTGGTAATGGCGGTGGTTTGTTGTGGTCATGGTGGTGGTGGTCCTGGCAATTGTATGGTTGGCTCTGGAATTGGTGGTGGTTGGTGTCAACGGTGGTGGTTGTTGTCAACGGTGGTGGTTGTTGTCAGCGGTGGTGGTGGTTGGTGTCAAAGATGGTGGTTGGTGGCAACAGTCTTGGTTGTCATAGAGATGGTGGAGGTTGTTGTTGTATCTGACAACGGCAGTTGCACGGAAGCAGCCACAAAAAGCCACGAGCATCAACAGCAGCAGCAACATTTCTCACCAACCACCACAACTGCTGCTGCTGCTGCTGCGGCAACAACAGCAAGACCAACAGGCGCAGCAAACAAAGCAGAGGTCTAGTGGCCGTTGTCCTAGCAGCATTGGCCATGGCTAGGCATCAGCTTCAGAAGCAGCACCAGCGCAGCAGCAGCAGCAGCAGCGGCACCTAAGTACAAGTTGCAGCAGATGTATTGGCACCTTCTTCCTGGCTGAGGTGGTGGGCGCTTTACCAGCAACCCGAAGGGCAGCAGCTCTGGGAGTTGGCGTCGCAGCACAGGCTGGAGAAGCAAAGGGGTTGCACAGCCAAGCAAGAAATGAACTCCCAAAGAATTCACCTGCAAGAGCATCTGCAAATTGCACAGCAGTGGCGACGCCGCCGTTGCGAGCAATGAAGTTGATGGCCTCCACGGGGGATCCGCCGCCACAGGCTCGGCCATCTTCTCCTCGCCCCCCCAGTGTCTCAACGCACCGCAGCAGTTGCTCCACTGAGAGCCTCCTCTCGAGGCCCACTCCTTCCCTCGTCCACCTCCGTCTTGCCGGATCCCTCACCAGCACAGTCCCTCCGCTCATCTCCCATTTTCTCCGACCGATAAACGATGCGCTTGCAACAGCTGCAAGGGTGGCATGGGCCCAGGAAGCTGGACAGGAAGCTTCCTCCTTAATGACTGGAGGGAGAGCCTCCCCAGGTTGGCCTCCCGGAGAGAGGCGGAGAGTACGCCAATCGAAGGATCTTGCGAGGGTTGCCGAGGGAATGAGGCTGAGATAGCGAGATGAAGAAGGGTTGAGCATTGTGAGGGCCCATGCTGAGCTTCCACCTTTGGGGGGGAGAAGGTCGATCGGGAGGTTGACCGTTGGGGGTGGGGATGGTGGGAATGGCGATGGTGGGGGTGGTGATGGTGGAGGTGGTGATGGTGGGGGTGGTGATGGTGGGGGTGGTGATGGTGGAGGTGGTGATGATGAAAGCGATGATGGTGGGGATGATGATGGTGAAAGCGATGATGGTGAAAGCAGTGATGGTGGGGGTGGTAAAGGTAGGTGAGGTGATGGTGGCGGTGGTGATGGTGGAGGCGGTGATGGTGGGGGTTGTGGTTGTTGGTTGAGTATCAAGGGAGGAGGAGGGGGTGAGCGACGAAAGACAACTGAGAGAGCGAATCTGGGTCCGGAGGCTGGAGAAAAGATAGAGGGAATGCATAGGAGGAGGAGGAGGTGGTGGAGGATGCGGGCGAAGCTACAGGGGGAGAATGACAGCATTGACACAGAAAGCTGTTTGAGGAGGTGGGCCATACCGTGTGAGGATGCGCGGAAGTGATGCCTCCGTTTCTCCGGCATCTCATGAACGGCGTGCCTCTGTTTGTCCATCGTCTCGTCTGAGAAGTGACTCTGCCTGTCCGGCATCTGGTGTGAAGGGTACCTCCGTCTGTCCGGCAAGCCATATAACTGCGTCGTCTGCTGTGAGGGCCCCGCCTTGCACTCAACCGTCTTCCAGTCCCTCGCAGTAGGATGGCAGCTGCCTAGTCGATTGGCACAAGGTTCAAGAGGCGATGTGAACCTGGATTGAGGCGTTTTCTCGTCCGTACCGGTGTCTGGTGCGTTTGTCTTTCCTCTACGTGAAGTCCTCGCACACGACATCCAACAACTACTCCTCTCTGCCCTCTCGCTGTCAGGCAGGCCACCTTTCCAAACGACGGCCTTAGCGTTACCCAGACGTCCGCAGCGTTAATCGAGCAGCTCTCCTGTGCTCTCGGACTTCGAAATTCTGGCTTTCGCTTCATACCTGCCGAGGCTTAGCAAATGGGACGCTTGGCAGTCCTCACGCGCCTTTGTCTTCACCAGCGAGTGTGGCTATGCGCAGCGCAGCAGATCCCCCCGTGACGAGGGTGGCACCTCGCATTTCCCTTGAGCTCAGAGAACTCCCCGCAGCAGTCCACCGCTGAGCAAGCTGGAGATGAAGGGTTGGATATGTGCCGCCGTGGTCTCAGCCAGCCCTCCGGATTCGCGTATTGGGATGTCTCGTTTTTGTTCATATTCCCAACGCCATGCTGGATTCAATCCCAACCGCACCCTGCTCTTTTTTTTGGCCTTCGACACAGAGGAAAAAACCACCGCACCTCGGACACTCCAACCGAACGCGTGTTTTAGCCACTACTTGAGAGCCCGTCCTTGAGAGCCCGTCATTGAGAGCTTGTACAGGCACTGGATCGCGCGTGTTATGGATCGCGCAGGCGATCCCAAATCTCCTCTTCTGTGCCCCATGGCTTTTTGAGTGTGAGGCAATGACGTAATTGATGAGATCTTCACGGATGGTCACGGAAGCTGGACAACCAGGAGAGTTAAGGCACGCACGGCTGAGATGCTCGCCTCCGTTGAACTCTTCACGACGATGTCTGGCAGGGACCTACCAGTTCGTGGTCGAAAATGACCTTCGAGAGACGTGTCTATCTCCCACGACCTTTTCCTCATCCAAAGACCATAAAGCGACGTGTCCTCATTGACCTGGTGGTCGTCATCGAACGACCTCAAACGTCTTACAGACCGTAGCAAATAAGCTGGGGAAGACAGGAATTGTCGTACTGTTCCTCGGGGTTCGGTAGCGTCTGGGAAGTGGTGCACGATGGCCACGGCTGGCAAAGGGTGAGTGGGAATTCGAGGGTGCGGCTGGTAAACGCTGGAATGCGTCGTTGGGGCTCCTGAACGATGGATTCCAGCGATGGGCAGTCGGTCCTGTCCGCGGTGATTAATCCTTAAAGTTCATCCACGTTGAGTGGCTCGGCCCTCCACATCGATTCGTCCGGAAGAACTTCCTTCTTCCCTTGTTCAGCGATCCTGGCGGGCCCCACATGGCAGACGAATGGCTGAACAGAATCTTCCCAACAATCCCCGTTTCCAGCAATAACGTGTGAACGTCCATAGTTGAAAGCTCGATGCTCGTCCGCAGCTGGAAAAAGTTCAATCCGGACCTGATCGCCTGCATCGCTCTCCTGACCGGCGATGAAAATGACGAGAATGGAGGGTGAGGTATTTGGACTAAGAAAGTCCTCCAACAAAAGGTGCAAAGATCTGTCCGAAAGCACTCAACGATGGATTCCAACGTTTACCAGCCGCGTCCCGAGTTTCTCCCACCCCCGAGTTTACCCACCCACCGGTCGTTTTGGATGGTTGAGTGCGAACATGCAAAATGTGGGTGGCAGACAGGTTTGTTGCAACGGTGAAACCGTAACCTGCACCCTTATTACACAATATGGATCCATCGAAGCCCATCGGCATGAAAGAGTCAAATATGCCACAAAGGTACTCAATCATTTCTCGAATAGCCAAACATTTAGGGTAGATGACAAAGATCATGCTACATAATCTATGGGTTCATGAAAGCATGTTCAATCTTTAAAAGAAGTATTTCTCGTGTCTTTTCGAGGGTTTAAAATATTTTTTCATGATGAAAATAGTGTATCCATCATTCATCCGCTTTGAGAAACCGAAGCATTAAAAAATGTGATTAAATATCAAATTCCATCAATAATTCGGTAATTATTTATTATTAAAAATAAATAGCTCAGAATGAAAAAAGGTTCATGATCTCAACTTATGCCTTCATTTATAACTACTTACATAGTTTAATATGTATGTATGAATGTATTCAATTTGTACATTGTATGCCTTGATATGTTGTATGGGTGTTTTTTTAACGGAAATAAGCTTTTCATACATTTTTATCTTAAATTTTGTTGGATCCAAGATAGAGGTATCTGCTTTCTATCTTCATTGTGTACCCCGCCTTTTGTGAACATTTCCCTTTTTTAAATGAATTTCATCCCACATCTTGGCCGTCTGCTTAACTTCCCTACAACATTCCTAGGGTCTTCCACAAAGAACGGCCTTGGCCACCAGCACTGGATGAACTATGTGCATGTTTGCAAACCAAGTTTCTGAATGTGAATGGATTGGCTGCAACCCATGGGCAACGAAAGCTTTGTCGACGCAACGGCTAGTAGAGGCATGATAATAGGTTTATGGGCTATAAATGTTTCAGGCGTGGAAGTGTGCGAAGAAATTCTGCGACAAAGTCCACTTGACTTGGCGCGATGGTGGGGTCTGGTGAGCAAGAGACGTCAGGGCAGGCTCTCCAAGGAAGCGGAGAATGAAGACTTCCTCATTCGTCGTTGTCTCGAGGTTGAATTAGACAGCCTCCGAGTCCAGTCAAGTCCTTCAAAGGGCAGCCATGGTTGCGCATCGGTGTCCGCTTGTACGAAATCTTGCGAAGCCCATTTTCTCGTTGTCTAGCAAAATGAACAACGATGAGAGAGTGCGATGAGAAAGTGGGTGAGCGGGCTCCGTTTCACCCACCTTTAGTAGAGGAACCTACCGCGAAGCTTTGATGCTGATGCCTGCAAAAGAGCAAGCGGGATTCCCATTCCCACCCACCCCTAGCCAGCCGTGGCCAATACAAGTCAGACAACATAGCCACGCCTTGGAAAGGGTGTAACAAAAAACACGCACCCTGCAAAAAACATAACCAAAAAAACCAAAATAACCTTTTTACTCCTTTCCCCAATCTAGGTCTCTGTTTGCTGCACACAGTACGAGCGTAGTACATTCCAATGAGCACCCAAACACATAGATAATGGAAGTGCACCAAGTAACAAGAATTATGGGGTACACTCCAAGCACAACACACAGATGCTCAACAGAACGGAACTATGCGTGGTCCTTGGAACCCAACCCACCCACCACCCCCAGCGAAGGCGTGTAGTGCCGGACAGACAAGAAATGCACCACTCCCCTCACCATGAACCTATAGACACCCAAAATCAATCACCTAGCTCACAGTGGTTCCATTCATTGCATGTCAGCAACCTCTTTTCCACCTGGATCAGACGCTTCCACCTCAACAGGACTTCCTCTGGTCCAACACTCTCAATGCAACCCACGATCTCACCTTGAGTTACCCCAAGTGAGCCCACCCTTGCCCTCAGACAGAACAATGGAATAGTAGGTTAGATCAGAATAATGCTCACCTCCCTGTCGCTTGATGATGCTAGCATGTGACCCCGTCACGCGCCCTGGCCGTCCGCCTCGTACGCCCCATTGCCGATCTCATGCGCCGTACCATCCTTGTTGTCAGTCTCACGCGTCTCGTCGTCCTTGTCACGACCACCCCCAATCTGAGCCTCACCCAACGGACCTGCACCCGCCCACTCAAACCCCACGCCAATCGCCCACACTCACTTTGTGCAGCGTTTGGCACAACGTGACTGCCCGGCGCTCTCTCGCCGTCTCACGCTTGTCGACCATGCTCGCCTCAGTGGATGGTGCAATCTGGTCCTCTAGGCCTCCGGTCTTGTGCAGTACGTTACATAACCCCCTCACTCCTAGCCTATCCTCAACTAGATCTAGGTACTAGAACCATTGTCCAGTAGAGTTTTAGTGCTCAAGCACACGCGGGAGTGCATAGCACCCACTCACAACCTCTGGGGAACATGTATTAGGCACTGAAAGAGATAGACATTTCACAAAAATCCAACAACAATTCGTTGATATGTCAGAGAGCGCAACAACAATGAAAGGGTGATCATCATACAGTCTCCAAGCCTCCCCACCCAACTCACACACCCTCTAGCCTAGTTCTCATCCAGAAAATGTTCTTCTTGTCTTACACTCAGCCAAAAATGCGCTTTGGTGGACTCTAGGGCACTTAGAGGCATATTCTATGGCATCTTGGTAAACATGTTATTATTCCAGGTCTTGGAGTAGTACATTCTCGCATCAAGGTGGAATCCTTGGGGCGGTCCGTAGAATAATCCGTGCGCTGCATCGTTGTCGGCCAAATCCTTTGCGCGGCTCCCGCCGAATATGTTTTGTTGCCTCTCTTTTTTTGTTTTTCTTGTCGTGCGCGTCCTTTTGCATCCAGCTCCTTTCCTTTTCGCGATGCAAACTCCTCCTACCCACCAGACCTTGCGGTGTTGGCGCTCGCAATACTTGTTGATGTAGAGCTACCCAAGGCCCCACCACGCGCTGCTATTCTTTGTTTTTTCTTTGTCGTATTTTGTGATTACAGTTGTAACCTCCCCCTCACAAGGGAGCTGCTCCGCAGCTCATGAGCACACTAGCAACTCTAATCCCTTACAAAGAAAGTAGTGGGTAGCTCCTATAGCCTCCAGGGGACTACCCATTTTTTTCTGGGGAAAAGCATCGGCACCTTAAGATTTACCTTGCATCAAAACCCAGGTCTATCAGGCGCCCCTTTTAGCGCTTCTCCTCCTCCATGTCACTTCCCCTCTGGGATGCCCTTTGGTGGACACTCCCATACCCATTATCTCATGATGTTTTTGGAGCACCGATCGTGCCCGCACCCAGGGCGGCTAGCGCCTTTCTCTTGCCCTTTCCAAAAACCGTGGTCTTCTCTACTGCCTTGATACTTTCCTTCTTGGTTCGCTTTCCTTTCGTTACCCGCCATCCACCCCCTTCCTCTCCGAGGATTGCTCTGGTTGATGACCCTGCTGTTGCAAGCCCAGTCGTTGCCACTATGGTCAATCTTGCTACTACTCCCACAGTCACTCCAAGCCCTAGAAAGTCCGGCGTTGCATCTACCGTCTCTTGTGTTACAGTCGCTGGCATCAGCGCCTGTGTTATCGCCACCACAATTACTGCTTGACCCGTTGTCTCTGCTACCTCTGATGCCTCTTTTGTCAAGATTGATGGTGTAGTTGTCTCCACCACTGCTACTGTTGTTGTGGGTGCGACTGTTGCTGCTGTTAGCGCGGTTCCGGCTTGTACCAGCATTGTTGCTGTTGCTGCAACTTCCACTCCTCGACGCGTCTCCTTTGACCACCACCGGCATTCTTGCCTCTGACCACCTGTGGTGCCTTTTTGGTTATCATAATTAGGATTGATGGTCGTTCCTTGGCTTGAACCTCCACGCCCTTTGCTTGCTTCCCGCGGTTGGTGTTACCGCCAACTGATGCATTTTCTCCCTAGAATCGCTTCTCCTCAAGAGGGTTTGTTGCTGCCGCCTATGACTTCTATCTTGCTTAGTGTGCAGCTGTTGCAGATGAGAGATACCTTTGGAGATGGAACTGCTTGATCTCATCGTCACTCTCATTTGCAAATTCACTTGTCCTCTGCTCCTGTTACTACTGCTTCTCTTGGCGCTTTCCCGCACTCAACGATGTCCGCTTCCTCAAGCTCTTCAACTTCTCCCATAGTGACTCACTTGGCGCGATGGAAATTGATCCACCGGTATTGCACAGCTGGATTGCTGATGAGGTACACATTCTCTAAGATAGTGGCAAAGCCACCATTGGGGTCTTGCCCGATCAGCTGTACCCAGCCATTGTCGTACACCTCGTCCACCATCAAGAGCCCTTATACGCAGTTCTTTCGCTTCATGCGTCCTCCTCTTGGTGAAGAGTTCCATAGCACCATGTCTCCAATCTCTACCTTCAATTTCATTGATGGTATTCCCCTTCTTGCATCGTATTGCCTTCATTGTGTTGCTGTTGCCCAGTCACAGTTCTGCCACACCTGTGAGATGGTGGCCCTCACATTTGCTTCACGCTCCACCACATACTCCATTGCTTGTTCCTCCATTGCTTCCACGAGTTGCACCTCCCCAAAGGCCTGCTCTCCCAGCAAGCTCAACCGTGGCTCACGTGCGTAGGTCAGGTAGAATGGGCTGAACTTGGTGGAAGACTACACCGCGAACCTGTACCCTGCTGCCACAAGATGGAGCACCCGGTTCCACTCCATGCTATGCAAAGATGCTGTCCTGGCGAGTGTTGCCTTCACCGTGCAGTTGAAGCGCTCCACCAGCCTAGATGACTGTGGATACTCCGATGTCAAGAGCTTGACATACACGTCCCACACCTACAGCAACGCCTTCACCTCCTTTTGAAACTCTCCTCCTTGGTCAAAGTGAACCACTTTGGGCACACCTTGCTTGCAGATCACGTCCTCCATTAGGAAATCAGCAACCAATGTAGCCTTCTTCTAAGACAGTGCCCTCACCTCCACCCACTTGGTGAAATGGTTGATGGCCACGACCACCCACTGGTTTCCACCCAAAGTTGGCGGCAACTTGGTGAGGTCCACCACCAGCCTGTGCCATGGCCCCACCACAGGGACTAGCTGCAGCGGTGTCTTAAGGGTGAAGGTTGCCTTGGTGAATAGGCACGCCTGAGAGGAGAGCACAATTTTCTTGAGTGTGCGAAACATCCCCGCGTAGTAGAAGTTGGCCCTCACCATGGTTGATGTCCTCTCCACTCCGTAGTGGCCCATCTTGTGAACGTTGACCACGATATCCTGAAGCTCCCTCACAAGTGGCACTTTGCGCGGGGGGTGCCGGCTGGTGGGCAGCCGCATCAGTTGCTCTCCTTCCATGCTGAAATGCTATGCCTTGGCTCGCACCCACCGCTTCTCCTTGTCGCTCCACGTCACACTCATGTCACCTTTCTTGAGAAAAAGGAGGAGGTTGATGTCATGGGCGACATCAACTGCCTTCTCCTCCTCGTCCTCTTGCCACGATGTGTCGAGATGGTTGTCAAGAGGATTTGCGTGGGGGTCCACATTCTGGCTCCCGTCTTGTTCCTCTGTTCCCCACTCCATCCCCTTGGTTGTTGCCCCTGCTTCACGTTCCCTCGCCTCTCCTTCCTATTTCACTCCACTTGCCTCAACTCCCTGTTGCAATCTGCTCATCTCAACTTCTTGGTGCACTGGCCGACTACCCTCAACCTCCTCTGGCTCCTCATCCCCTTGTGCATCATGCATTGCTACTATTGGAACTCCTGTTGCCCATGTGCTTTTTCTTCCGCTGCTGCTGTGTGCATCATGAAGTTCCCCATGAGAGTGTACCCTGTTTTGATCTCCCCCTCACATGCCAGCGGCTGCTCTACAGCCGAGAGCAGCAAACACGATAGCTCATCCACATTCGCTTTTGTCGTCCCCTTGCATGGTACGCCGCCTTGGCAATTAGCGTACTGTATACTCTACATCCACCCAATGTATCTATGATGTCATCAATCCGGAGAAGTGGGTACGCATCAGCTATCGTCCTTTCGTTCAGGTTGCGGTAATCAATGCACACACAAAATCCTCCATTTTTTTTCCGCACTATTACCACGGGAAAGGCCCATGGACTAGCAGTAGGTCTGATTACACCCTGATCCAGCCAAGCCTGTATCTCCACATCTAGCACTTCCTTTTGCTTTGGAGACATTTTGAAGGGGCGAGTGGAAATGGGTGGAGATGAAGTCGTCGCCACTATCAGCGATGCGCTTTGGGGTGGAGTTGAAGATGTGAGCGTGTTAGTGGAAAGCTGTTGGAGTTCGTTGTGTTGCTGCTTAATCAGCTGCGCAGAGACTAGAATCAACACTATCTGCCCATCCACTGTCACCTCGATGGAAGCAGCTGGCTCCGCCCCTCTCTCCCCTAATCCTACATCGTCTGCTTCTGCTGCGCAATGTTTTCCTACCCCTGGATCTGCTGAGCCCACCATTCTCTCCTCTACTACACCCCCTCCAAGGATACTATACATCTCCTTCTCATAGGGCTCGCGCCTCCCTGCAAAATCCTCCTTGTAATCTGTGCTTCCCTCTCCCCCAATCACCTCCACCACATTTCTGAAACTTTCTTCATGCTCCACTTCCTACACTGTTGCTGCCTGCATGTCTCCTCCTCCAAGTCTCATATCCTTATCCTCCTCATCCTTGAAACCATCTGTGGTAACGCTTGTGAAGGGGGGGACTCCTCATGGGCAATGCCATGATTGCATAGCCCTTGGCTCATGACTCGTTCAAGTTGAGCCCACGTCTCCTCGCTCACCAGCCGCCCCATGTTTTGCAAACCTTCACGAACCTTCACAATGAACTGCTGCACGTCATCAAAAGAGTGGAGGTACATTGCCCATTGCAGATCCAAGGCCAGGTCAACATTACTCCCCAATCCCTTCCTCTGCTGCAGATCGTGCCCTATCACTTGCTTAAAGATTTGTAGGTCAGCGCTCCCAAACAGCACGATTGCCTCCAGAATCTCATCCAAACCCACCTGACGCCTGTCAATTTGTACCCACTGTGCCCGGTTCTCCACAGCTGCGTTCGTTACCCTCATCGCCAGAGCAACCTCCTCCACAACTACATAAAAGGCCACACCCTCTACCGATGAGGGGTCTCGTCCCACGTCCTTGAGCATGCTCTTCAGCATCTTCATACCGTACCATCGGACCCCCTCCTCTCTTAGCAACTGCTCGCAGTGGAGTGTTGCCAGGACCAGTGATTGAAACATCTACCCACACTGAGCGACTCCCTGTGTTTGCTACTTGCTGAGGAGTTTTTGCAACCGCACCCTCGACTTCCACACACGCCTCACTCCTACAGCACGCTTTTCTACAAGTTGCGTCATATCCTACTCATACCATGGCAAGTTCCTTCCATCTACTCCCCATGCATATGTCTTCCAGTTTGATCCTCATCACCCTTCCACCTTTTGCTCTCCCACTCATTGCTCTGCTGCATGTTGGCTTGCTACTCATTGCTCTGATGCTCGTCTCTCATCTACACGTTGTTTTGGTGCTCGTCTCTCTGCTACATGATACTCTACTGCTCGTCATCCGAATCATGCCCCTAAGCTTACTGACACCCTCTCTCCTGTCTCATATGAGTCCTCATGCCAATTCGTAGAGCTCAAGCCTGTTGCTCCAAGAGCGTTCCACATCTCAGGTGAGACCAGCCCAGTCATCCCCTCCAAGGCTTGCCCCACTGCCTCTGCTCACCTCCTCAATAGCTCACCCTCCTCGTTCCTTAAGTACTCGTGGAAGGCTTGGGACACATCCAAGCCGTCCTAGCCTCATTCAAATTCTCTGACCTCATGCCAAGCGAAAGCAGCAAGGAGAGTGGTGTAGTCACTCTGCCCCTCATCTTGCTACGACTCTCCTTCCTCGTTCTCTTCCGGTCCCAATATCTGCACTCGCCATGATGCTGAGAGGCACTCTCCTTGATCTTGCAGTTGCATCTCAATGACGTACGTGAACTCAGCCACCACAGCATGGTAGGCTCCCACACAGAAATGCTCATATCTTGGGGCACTTTGAAACTCTTGGTGCATCCACTACGCCTCACACTGGACCTGACTGCTTGTTGTGAGCCCCATCCGTCGCAGGTCAAAATTTGTTTCTCCGTACACAGTCCTTGCAAAGTCCAATGCCTCTGCAAACTCACCCTCATATGGGTGGTCTCGATCGTAAGACCTCGTACACTGATGTACTTTCCTCGTGATCTCCCTCGCACGATGCCCCTCCTCGAACGTCTGCCTCTCCTTGTGATAACCTATACCCAGGATCAGCCCTTGCTGCTCATTGCTCTGCTCCTCCGACACGCCATCTTTCATTGCAACTGCCACCTCTCGTGCTCCCACATCTGTTGCCACCAATATCTCTTTCTCCATTACAATTGCCACCCCCAATGTTGTGACAGCAATGGATGCGCTTGCTAGCATGCCTGCTAGTGCCACCACATCTGCCGATCATGCTGAAACCTGTACTATTGTAACCTTATCAGCCACTCCAGCCACTTCATCTGCTCCTATGGCCAAAGCGGCCGCTCTAGCCACCTTACAAGCTCCTCCCACTACTACGCCTGCCTCGGCTAGCACTCTCGCTCCTTCGGCCACAGCAACCTCCCTTGTCTGTGCGACCACTACTGTGACCTCAGCGGCCGCTTCCACCACTGCTACCCCCTGTGAATCTCCTGCTGCCGTACAAACCAAACCTACTATCCCCCTGCATCACTCCCCCGCAGCATAGCTGTCGCTACATTAGACTCATGTGTTGCCTGCTGTATTTGGCGCCACCACTTCCACTACAGTAGGTGATGTATCCGCAACTGCCACCACTATACACGATTTTGTAGTCTTCACTATTGTTTTTGCAGCTGCCACACCCGTCAGTGCTGCTCTTGTGCCCAGTGGGACGTGTGCTCTTCCACTGAAAGGGTGCCTAGGCATGCCTCTCCTTGCCACCACGCGTCGTAGCTTGTAGACCTGGGGATGGTTCACGAATTGGGCTAGTCCTCTCCTTGCCATTGCCGTCGCTGTTGCTACTGGTACCCCATCTACCGTTTTTGTTGCCCTGACACGCTCAACCTCTGGCACTACCACTGCCATATCAGCAACTCCCACAGCCACTGTGGCCTCCATGATTTGTGCCATTTTGCATGCTATTAAACCTCCCTTGGCCGCCATGATCTGAGTAACATCAGCTGCCATCGCAACTCCACCTCCTGCCGCGACCCGAGCGGCCCTAGTGACCTCAGCTACCTCATTTATTGCTGCAACTCCATCTCGTGCTGCGGCCCCAACGACCTCTACACCATCAGCTACTACTATAGCTCCATCTCCTGATGAGGCCACAACAGTCTCAGCACCATCAACTGATGCTACAGCTCCATCCCCTGCAACCCTCTGCATCGTGAGTACCATTTTTGTCACCTCCCCTTCTCCCACAGATAATCCTACAAACAAGGCAATGGGTCAGGAGAAAGCATGTGGACACATATTTTTGTCACCTTGCGCATGACACCCTGCGCTTGCTGCTTTCATCCTCCGTTTCTTAGTGCGAATCACACGGGTGACATTTTGCTCGGCCCTTAAGCAAGAGGGGGACTGGTAATAGCCAGGGGTACGCACACTGATAGCGTACAACTCTTGCAGCTTGGACTCTTGCTGTTCCTCCATTTTGGGCTCCAAGTATGTGTGCACCCGTTCCTCTGTTGCACAAATTCCTGTCTCCCTTATAGCATCGGTCCCTTCCTAGTGTTGAATCTTGCCACCAAGCCATCGTCCACACATACCATCACTAATTGCTGATGTGGGACTGCCTCATGCTGCGACATCATCTGCTACCCTGCAGGACCTGCAAACTGCTTCTGGAAGTTGTACGCAATGTCGGCCACCACCAACACCAACAGTGTTGGGGCAAAAAATGTTGCCATCTACAACTGGTTGGAGGAGCGTGGCTTTTGTTGAATGATGCCAAACTCGAGTGGCATTGCAGCCTTCTCTGTCAGTGACAGATGGAAGCGCAACTCCTTCTTCTTCTGGTCGATCATAGCCTTCGCGAGGTAGAGCCAATCGTTCCCCAGCAGCAAGTCATACCTCATGGCTGCTGTGACAGCCACGTCCACATCAATGCTCAAAGGTCCAAACTTGATTCGCACTCCTTTCACCATTCCCCACAGCCTAAACTCCCCGCCATTCGACATCTAAAACCGCACATTTCTTGGCTCCACCTCATCCATCAACCCCACGATTCTCACCACCATTTGCAAGAGTGTGGTGGTACTTGCTCCAAAGTCGATGATCGCCTTAAACTCGTGTGGCCCGATGGACACAGTCGTGAGGCATACCGCAAATATAGGAGCCTTGCTCCCCACAACCATTTCTTATGCCACCGCATGCTATTTTGCTCTCAGCTTCTCAGCTGCAATGACTCCCTCCACTGCTGCCATTCCCGCGGCTACCTCTACTGCTTCGTCATCTTCCTCTTCTGTGGCCTACAACACTCGATTCTTGCCTTTGCGCTCACGCTCTGCTCCCTCTCTCATCTCCTTGTCCTCTACACCCACCGTGGCTGCCATCACGCCTGCTGTTGCACATGCACCATCACGCTCACCTTCAGCAGCCCCACTCGACTCTCCCATCAACAGATCCACCACCTCATCCCTTACTCTTGAGCAATCCAAGAGGTAGTTCCACACAGTGATCTTCACGAAAGTGTTCTTCAGCTGCTCCACCACTGAGGTGCATGCCACCAGAGGCACTCTTCCCCAATACGCGCCACGATCGTTTTGGCTTTGATGGTCACAGATTGGGTGCTTCGCCCATGGCTGCACCCGCCCGGCTTGAATGGCTCGTGTTTGCTCCATGGTGAACGGAATATCCCCCCATCCAGGCTTCGTGGGCAGTTGGTCCTGGGAAACAACAGGATAGGATGGAGCGATTGCCTCTGCTGTTGCGTGCGTTTGCATTCGCGATGTTGATGCACCTTCGTTGGACACGTGCGGCCTGACCTGTTGCACAGCACGGGCCTTTGCTACTAATGCTGCGGCCGTGACTGTTGCTCCTCCAAATCGACTAATGATGCAAACTGCTAGCAAGGGCTCCTTTGTGCCAGCGTAGTGTGATGCACAATCATGTGGTCCTCCTCCTGCCTGTGGGAGACAAGTGATGATGCGCGCAGTGGGGGACATCTCCTTGACCCTTGCATAGTTCATTGTGGGCACCTGCTACTATTGTTGCTGTTGCGGTAGCTTTTGTTGTTGCTGCTGCTATTGTAGTTGCTACATTTGGGCCACACTTGGGCAGTTGCGTGCACAGTGGCCCTCTTTTCGGCACCTCTGAAAGATCAGCGGCATTTGACGTTGATATGGTGGCGGTCCTATAAGCACGCTGGGCTCCCCTGGGTGTAGTTGGGCTGGGAGCCCTTGTGGCTACACCCGGGCTAACTGCAACTTCATGTGCTCCACTTCTGCCACCAATTGTTGTACATCATCCAAACTCGTCTGCCGCAATGTTGCCTGTTCCGGCTATTGTTGCCGGGTAGGTGGCTGCAACCCTTATTCCACCCCACCACTTGGTTAAAATGGTGAGGCCTGTACGTTCAGCTGTGCACGACCTCCTCCGTGGTTCCCTTGCTCTCCTCCTTCGTGGCTCTCATACCACTTGACTGCTTAGATGTAAAAATTTAGGTTCTGTGGTTGCGTCAGCATGACTGCAGACCTTGTTGCTGGGTTGAGCTTTGAGAGGAAGTGGTCGACCAACTTCGTCTCTGGGTAGGTGGGCATTGTAGCCACCAGGCAATGAGTCTGATTGGCCAGCTTCCGGGCACTCTGCCTCTCACCCCTTTGCAACCGGTCCATCATACGGAGGTTTCAAGCTCACATCCTCTTCTCTTGGCTTGAACCTGTCAGAAAATTGCGTCCAGAAGTCTTGCATGTCGGTGAATTTTGTACGCGATGCCTAGTCCTTTGCGGCACTCTGCAGGTAACTCCTCACATAGGCCATCTTCAGATCCTCTCCTATATCACAAAAACTCAAGGCTAAGAGGGTCTGCACCCTCTCCGCACACATGATTGCTCTATTAGGATCTCCGTTGTAACCCTTTGGCTCACCCAACGATGTGAAAAACAGGGCGGCCATGTCTGCAACAGGCCGGGCAAAGCCCTGTCCCTCTCCTGACTGCTCTTCCTCACTATCAACCTCTTCCTATTGTTGTTGCTGCGATTGTTGCTGCTGCTATCCTTCCTCCTTTACTTCTTGTACTGGCTTGTCAAGGGATACACAATATAATTGCTCTGTTAATGCTGTTGCTATAGGTTGAGGGACCCCTTCCTCCTCAAATGATCCTATCTCAAGCACAGGAACTCTCTCCTCTTTGTAACCACTACCTCCTACACACTCCACGCGGCAATAAGGGGAGGGACG
>SZWC01006399.1:33665-47727 GCA_023375785.1 Penium margaritaceum
ACACACACACATACACACACATACACATATATACACAAACACACACACACAAATATACACAAACACACACACACACACTTACACACACACACACCCACCCACACCCACAACCACACCCTTACAACACACACACACCCACACACACACACAGACACACACACACACACACACACAAACATGAACACATACATACACATTAATAGTTCAATAAATAAACATAGTAAGATACACAAAAACACACACACACACACACCACACACACAGACACACACACACACAAAATACACACACACACAGTCAAGAAAAATCACACACGGATGCACACACACACATACATACATACACACACACACACAGACACACAAACACACACAAACACACACACACACACACACACACACACCCACACACACACACGTGCAAACAAAAGCACGTACATGTTAAAACATTTCAGAACTCACAAAGAGGAATCTCTTCCCTTTACCTTTAGCAAACAAAGACAATGACACCCTACAAAAGTTCCAAAGAAACACGAAAACATCACTTGGAACCCTTCTTGGTCAACACTCGTCATTGCTATCACAAAGAATATGGTTCTGTTCTCTACCTAATTTTTCCCTCTCCCCCTGCCCTTATTCCCTCTCCCCTTACCCTGTTCCCCTGCGTTTGCCTTATGTTGCATGCCGATACCCCTTTCCTTGTTTCCTACCCACCCATTTCCCCATGTCTTTCACTATTCTCCCTATTCCTTCATCTAGTCCTTTGCTCNTAAACATAGTAAGATACACAAAAACACACACACACACCACACACACAGACACACACACACACAAAATACACACACACACAGTCAAGAAAAATCACACACGGATGCACACACACACATACATACACACACACACACACAGACACAAACACACACAAAAACACACACACACACACACACACACACCCACACACACACACACACGTGCAAACAAAAGCACGTACATGTTAAAACATTTCAGAACTCACAAAGAGGAATCTCTTCCCTTTACCTTTAGCAAACAAAGACAATGACACCCTACAAAAGTTCTAAAGAAACACGAAAACATCACTTGGAACCCTTCTTGGTCAACACTCGTCATTGCTATCACAAAGAATATGGTTCCGTTCTCTACCTAATTTTTCCCTCTCCCCCTGCCCTTATTCCCTCTCCCCTTACCCTGTTCCCCTGCGTTTGCCTTATGTTGCATGCCGATACCCCTTTCCTTGTTTCCTACCCACCCATTTCCCCATGTCTTTCACTATTCTCCCTATTCCTTCATCTAGTCCTTTGCTCTTATGGGGACATGGGGAATTAGGCTGGAGAAAATAGGAAAGGCATAAATTGTAGCATTGTCTCTTTCCACCTTTCACCTCAAACTCAAATTATGTTTTTTTCTATTAAAGACTTACATCAGTGCATGAAGCAAGAATCATAGGATGATGCACTACTAATAAAGAATGTTAAGAACTTGCGCATTTTTTCTTAGTTCAGGAAAAAAAATATCACGATTGTCTTTTTCTTAACAAATGGGAGAGGTTTTCTTAAACTTTTCAACCACATAATATCGATGCCTAAACCAGATACATGACTGATGAATTTGATGAGGTTGTGAAATTCTTACCTGCTGAATAGTTGTTGTTTTTAGAGGCTTCAAGAAATCCACATTCATGTCACTAATAATGATACTTGGAGTTTCAATCAACTTACAATATTTCTCCATAATTAATTTGGTTTCCTCATCATCACTTGTACATAAATGTGAATAAACTAGCAAAACATGCCAACCAACACAAAAAGGTGTGGTCATGATGACATACATAACATTTCAATGTTTTTTCTCAGTCTTTTGCTTTCAAACGTGCTATATGTAGAAATTAATTCTTATAATCCCACACATGCATGAACAACCCTGCACATTTTCCTTTCAATGAACAAGTAGTTTGGTAGAACATATGTGATTTACCGTGCTGAACTATGATACTTTACGGTCTTATCGAGAGTGTTTTTATCTAGTGCAGGTTCTGATATCACTTAAACATTTTTCATACTGAAACAAGGGGAAATTTTCAAAACCTGCTTAGTGAACCATGGTACAAATCTTCTGCTAGTAGCTTAATAAGTCAATGATTGCATGTTAATCAAGTGTACTCGAAGATTTGGGTAATGCTAACAAATAACCATGAACAAGAGGAAACTGATAATGTTCAATTCCCTTTCTTCCATTTGAACAATAAATCGACTTTCCTCTCTGAAAACCGGGGTAACTTTTGATGGTGCATTTGGAGAAGCATGTAATGACTCTTTTCATTTCACCACGCTTCTACCAAACACCAAATTTTTGAATCTTATGAAGAACTTTTTAACTTCATCCTTTCACATCGATGTCTTTTTCAAGACACCTGTGGCTCCATTGACACGGCTGTCTAATGCGTGGGTGTCAATGACAAGAATCACTCAATTATCTGTGTAACGGTCATTTCTTCTACAACTGTGCATGTTCCACTGCCCCAAGTTATGGTGTGTGCGTTGTTAAAACTTAGCACTCAATGTATCAATATCTATTTCAAACATAGCAATCAATGTATCAATATCAATCAATATCAATAGCTATACATGAACACCTCTTTTCTTAATGCAGTGAAGGCACCGGTTGTGGAGTTCAATGTTTGGGTCTGTCGTGTATAAGTAGAGTATAGCTGTGTGATCATCCACGGCAATGTTTGAAAGTAGAAGACTCCTAAGTTAGGCATGAAATTAGTAATTTTAAACACCTTCACGGGTATGATTCCACCACAATGCAAAATCTATGCGTTTTCGATGCATAATGTTCATTCACTCATACATTTGAAACTACCTATGGAAGAAGAACATCCCCTCATTATTCGTATCCTCTAATTGATTACGTTTTTTCCATTCATGAAAATAGTGAACATATATTACTATCCATGTTTGAAATATGTCTCCATGAAAAAAATGAACATCAACAAGTGCTTGCATTTTGTTCCACTTTGTTTGATGCATAAAAACGTTTAAAAAATATGGCAACCAGCTTGAAAACATTGATATGTCTTGAAGAAAGATATATGTTACGATTATTAGCTCACATGCAACTTCATGCATTGAATTCATTTTAGATTTTATATATCGCGTACAAATGTCACTTAACTCTTTGCATGGTGGAATGTGTAGCCATTGATGTTGGAAACTACTTATTTGGTAGGAGCCAAATGGGGCACCATGATTGCTCTCAGGTTTTTTTTAAGACCAAAGATGAGAAGAAAACCCAAATACTCATGAGGTGTAGTAATCCTTGTTCATTTTCCTACAACTGCATCTCATAATGAAAAGAGTGCGAGTAGTTTAGCATCATGTCAGATATCATGTACAACATGATTTATGGGTTTCCCGTGGTAATCATTTGGTTTTAAATTTACAGATTTAACTCACCATCCTCATTTGTTTTCAACAAAAATGTATTTTTTTACAAGTAGCCCTAATATCGTTTTAAGATTGTTTTTCAAAATTCGAATCATGCAAGGAGGTTGCATTTGCCATTTTGTCTTCAAATTGAATCTTTCATTCTGCTGCTATCCAAATGAATTGCTTTTGGTGCAAATCATTTGCCATTCTTCTTGAAGTTATCAAGATTTGAATAAACAAGTTCTTCATCCCCTTTTTTGTCATATTCATTTCATGAAAAAACATTGAAAATCAAAACAACATGCTCATAATAGTATGTTTTAGCATGATTGTGTTAACGATAAACCCTAAATCATACATCCATTCCTCTTGATCATTATATATACATTTGAATATCATCATAGTTTTTATGACCTCACTATCTACGGTTTTGCATGCATGATTCAATTAGAAAAGTAATTTCATAAATGTTGTCATTCTTGTCCTTTGTATCACTTTGTTTGTCTTCTAGTTCAACCTTCTTTTCTTGTTACTCGACTTCATCTTCCCTCTTCTCCATGATACACTTTTGATACAATTTTGATGAATTCAATTGTGCTATTCTATGAATTCAGCAAGAAACAAGGCTTTGATTGAAAAATAATGCGGCATCAAATTCATCATGTTTCCAAGGAAACCGCAAAGTGGGTTGCCTCATGGAAGGCTATGGACAAGGTTTTTGCGGCGATCAAATTCATGGTCATGGAAATGGTCGTGGTTAAGGCACGAGATTTTCATTTTTCGTAGTGTTAATTTGGACCACTCAAGGGGAAAAACAAAGCATGAGTGTTCTCGTGTTTTTCTACAAGAATAATTTATCATGTTTTCTGAAAAATTGATGGAGGAAATAGATGATTGATAGGCACAGTTTGAGACGGGCACAAGTCACGAGGTTATTTTAAACGCCAAGGCACGGGCTGAATGTATTTGAGATAATGTTGCAAGAGATGGACAAGCACAACAAAAATGATGGGAGTCAATATGGCAGCATTACATAGAAATTTTGGGCCATAGTACAAAAGCTTCAAGAGAGCATGACCAAGAAGAATTGATAAGGCACGATGGTATGGTTAAGGCAGGTTCGCAAGGTACGAGCTGATACTAAGGTGATTGCATGTGATGAGACCAAAATATCAAGAAGAGTGGGCCTTACTGATTACTTTGATTGTGCGTTCAGTGGAAAGAGCCAAAGGCATGTGAGGTGGAGGATGGAAAAATGTGCTTGTAGTTGACCGTGGCCAGAGCACCATGGTGAAGGCTGCATGCAAGGCAATTCACAACAACCAAGTAAGGCATGCAACTGAGCAAAGGTAAGGGACCGTTGGACAAAGGTGTGGGTTTAGGGCATGGATTATGGGGCTAAACACGGGCAAGGTGAGCATGAGATGTAAAACAAAGAAATGACTTGCCACAATCCAAAGACAGGTAACGCAGAAAGGCAACCATTGAATGAACTTTGATTAAGTGGAACAAGCATGCATGGCAACTCAAATACTACATCTAGACTAGCCTAGACCCTCCTCTTATGGTGGCTGGAATACTACATCTAGACCAACATAAGTTGTGTTGTTGCTGCTACTGATGTGTGTGGAGATGATTCATGACTGCACACCATTATCTTAGTTGTGTAGTTGTAAATGTTGCACGCTTTGACAATTATAGTATCTACAGGCTCTTTTGTCCTGAATTTAGGTCCGAAGCATGCACGTCTTCCAATTGAAGCCCTCACACAAACTTTCTTGGACAACAAGAGGCAACTTCTAGTATAGTTTCATCCAGACGTAAGTGGACTTGCCGCCAATGCGCATGCCATTCGCTTGGGAATGAAGTAGTTGCTTGAGCTTGTTTTGGATTTTCCAAGTTTGGATATTGCGGTAAAATTCTGATATACCCAGATGTTTGAGTATGTAGTGAGTTTGAGCTATTATTTTTCACATGATCTACTTCAAGAATATATTTATTTATCAATTTAAATCGTTTTTAGTCTACCACAATTCCATGCATTCTTGTCAATGTTTCCCACTCATATTGGGATACCTAGAAAACATGCATGATAATATTGCTTAGTGGGTCTAGTGCCCAATTTCATGTAAGAATTTGGGAAAGTGTTTTTAAAGTAAGATTTTTATACAATGATTCCAAGTATTATTTGGATTTTTGACGAATGAAGCTTGAATTGTACACCAAATGTTTAGCACTCACAAGATAACATTAACTAAAGCAACTCATTCGAATGAAAACATTCTTCACATGAAGATATGTCAGGTGTGACAACTGAAAAATCATTTCTTTGACAATTCATGCCCTATGACATATCAAAGCAATCACATTTTTTAGAAACCAATGATTGTGCTATTTGTTCATTCTCACAAATTCATTTCATACAAAATATTGAGTGACACATTTTGTGTTAAAGTTTTCCATTTGGATTCTTCCAACTTGCCCACGAGACATTATCTGTACGAAAAAAAAAGAAATGGTTCTTTTGTTCAAAATATGTACATCTAGTAAAAAAATTTGGGTTAGAGAATACATCAGATTTCAAAATGTATGCACATGAGCAACAACACAACTTTAATTCAAGTGAGAGTCAAGATGTAACTTAACTATGTCTATGCTGCTAAAGTGATTGTCATCCATGCAAATTTCAAGAATGTGATGGAGTAGATTTGAGGTTTTTTTTGCCATATGAATGAAGAGTTTATTAGGAACTTTGACATTGTTGGCTAGGAACTCCGAACAAGGACTGTTCAAATGCATAGAATCATTCTCATCAGTTCTAGGTATGCTAGTTTTTTAACACATTTGGACAATGTATTTGTCAGATCTTACAATGAACGATTAAGATGGCCAATTTAAAACACCACCATTGATGTCGAAATGATAAGACAAAAATTAACTGATTGGATATGTTTCAAACAACATTCAAGCATTCAAATAGAACAATTGAAGTGCATCCTAGACATGAGAGTTATACTCCCCTTAAACCTTCCACACAATAACCATGTATAGTTCCACATACACTAACTTTTGAGGTTGGGAGTGGAGAGAGAGAGGCAATGGCGCAAACAATATCATATTTGACGTTATGTTTACACATCAACTTGTGTTCTTACCATGATTTTCATCACATTAAGCCCCACATAGACCAACATCATATGTTTTGATCTGGAGGGGGGGGGTTGGTTTCAACAGATCAATATTGTGCAATTTCCCACTAAAACATATAATTATGGAGGGAAAGTGTATTTGATTGGTTATGTGGTACTCGTAAAAGTACTAGTTTACACAATCCAGCAATAAATTTCCAGTAAAATCACACCAAAAAATATCTCATACACTAATCTTAAACATTATGATTACTTAAGGGCAAGAAAAAATTAAAATGATACATCCATTGAAGAAAAATCTACAATCATTTTTTAATATATGGTGGTGTCCATCACGTACACCCATACATAGACTTGTCTCATTCATTTCCCCTTGGAGACGTGCATCGATGTGAACCAATTGACGTCGTGTGAGCCCCCTCTTCAAATTTTAAAATTCATGAAGAGTGTGTACAATGTTGGAGTGAGCGATAACTGTGCTAATGTAGTGCTTCAGCATGGCGCAGACGGCACTCCAATCTGAGGCTCTGAGAGGATTTTACAGTTTTTTTCCGTGAATCTACTGGGTGCGGCTCAGCTGAGAATCTTGACAGAGAAGTTCCAGATTTTCTCTGGAGAGCAGCCTTAAATGGTGTGAAAGGAGCTTTGTGGACAAGCATGCACATGCAGAGCGCATGATTTGTGGCAGCACACACCTTTATAATGCTACACAGGCACTCACGTCAAGAGGGGCTTGTGATGAGTGAACATGCAGCATGCACCCTGAACAAAGGCCTCAACAGCATCACCTCAATTATGCAGGAAGCCCAAGCCCTTCAATCCTCATGGGTCAATCTGGTGCAAGCTTCAGGTGGAAAATGATCAACGGGCCTGATGAGGTAGCATGGCGAGATCAACAATCAGCATAGGAAGGCCTGATGAACAAGCAACCTTCAGGTGAAGTTTCACCTGAAGATCTGATGAAGCTTCTTAACGAAGGAAGCTTCCCCCTGGAGCAGCACAGGTATTAGTAAGAGCCCAGGACTGAAGGAAGCTTCCATTTGGATGGAAGCTTCTCCAGAGCAAGGCAGAGGTGGCAGCAGACCTGAACAACCTGAAGGAAGCTTCTCGTTCAGGTGGTCAACTTGCCAGGACCTCAAATATGGAAGACGGAGGCCCTATCACTTCTCATCATCTTAGCATCGCCAGTATCATCACTCCAACACCACGTGGAAGGCTCCATGCCTTAGCACCAGAGCACCTTCAACAACGATGGTACGGGAGTTCCTCCCAAGACCTCTGTAAACCTTACACTTACGTGCGAGTCTGGGCGAGGAAGATGCTGGTGATCCCTCCAGTATCCCTGTAAGCTTGGCAAGCTCTGCCAGCCTGAGAGGAGGTCAATCCCTCCAAGGCCCCTGTAAGACTTGCAAGGCCTGCCAGCCTGGGAGGAGGACGCCCTGACATCCTGAAGGCCGCTCACTGTTGCGATGGTGGCTGTGCCGAGACCCATGCTCTGACAGCCTTGACAGCCTAGTAAGGCATTGCGCCCCAGTTTAGGGCCAGGAGGTATGTCAGAGCACCATGTTGATCGGTTTGCATAGCTGTTGTTCCTTGTACAATACTTGTACTTGTAACAAGATTGAACTCCATAATTCTTGCTTCCGCTGGTTTCTCAACAGAGTGTACAAGGCATGATTGCTGGCCATAAAGCATCCTACGGTAGCAGGGGACCCACTTGCTGTATCAAAGCACGCGGTGGCTTTGTCGCTGCAAGCTCACAAAAACCAACATATGAGACAATGTATCTAGTGGAATATATAGGAACACATCAGTGTATGTACTTGAGAGGAATTTTCTAGGTGAACAAGGAAGAAGTGTACATGTGTACATCTAGAAACAAACATCACATACATTCTCTTATACACTTTCCTTGTGCTATTGGAGAGATAAGGGCAATGGGGATACAACATCTAAGGGAACCTCAAAGTGCATTTTTTGTATTTGTTTTGGTTTCAATCACTTGCACACCCATGTACTCCTGCCTCTCCCAATTCTTCTTTGAGGGCTTTGCGTACGCTGTAAATTACTACTCATTGGTCTAAGGGTGATCCTCTTGTTTTCCATTTGTTGGTCGAAGGTGGACCATGTTCATTTGCATGGTCATTGATGTGATTTCCCCTGCATCAACAGATTCATGTTCTATTAAGTGTTGATGCACATCGGTGATTGGAAAGATTATGTTTCTTGTAGAATGGCTATGATAAATGTTGAGTTTTTTTAACCTGTAGTACGATGTAATCAGATTTTAAAGGTATCATTCCAATCCAGTGCTCAATATATTCTTGAATATTGTGTTAAGAAGTTCATGTATGATTTCAATACTTCTTTTTCCTCATTTGTTTTACAGATGTTTGTTCTAGTATGCAATGTTTATGTGTTCATTCTTGTAATGTGAAAAAAATAGGAATATTCATAGCATGTAAAACAACAAAAAAAACACAATGTCAAAAGCTTGAAACATGGAGAATGATACCTTAAATTAGGTTTGCTAGCCTTTTGCTTCACATAGTTAAGTTCTATCTTACATGCAACACGATCAAAGCATCATACACTTCCTTCTCTAATCTGGGCAACCAAGCTCTAGCAACCTTCACTTTGAGATGGAACCCATCCATGTACCACCCTTCCTTATCAAAAATCATAATGAACATATTGTGTGGTAAGCAACTTGCGAAAGCCATGTTTGCCTAAGAATTGTGAGAGTCAGTCTACATGTCTAGAAGGATGATGAAGTTGTGCTTTAGCTATCAAAAGACACACATACACATTTTGCAAAGCGACAAATGTCGCATGTTGAATGATTGTGCAAGTTTATGAAGAATGTCTACTTTATCATTTGAAGGGCCCTCTTGCAGATGATATTGCATTCCACGATATGGCATTAGAAAATTGATGGGAAGTATGTGCATAGCATCAAGAAAGAAGTACATTCCCCTTAGCACTCTAAAGCCTTTTGCACAAGCATGTTAGTAAAAGTGTGCATCAAACGTTCTCCCCTTCAAGTCTTCATTCCGCCAGGCAATTGTGTCACAAAAAATCACTATGCTAAAGAGTTTTTTGTGTCATCTAATTTACCATTATTGTTTTTTCCCTGCTACTCCATATGCACCCAAACGGGAATGTGGGATCCATCCATTATTGATCATTGAGCCATGGCATAAAACGAGCCATAAACTTGATTTTGACAGCATAGCATTTACCCAAAAACGTTTGATGAGAGTCGATACCATCTTAAGAAGGCATGACATCACTGGACCTAAATGGTGACCTAAGTTTTCCTTTGAATTGCAAAGGTATCCGTCAAGAACCAGAACCCCTTTCCTTCAAATATCTAGAAAGAAACATAACCACGGATTTTGCATTGGGGATATGGATCATCCGTTGCAACCCATCTTTCTTGAACACATGAACATGCTTGTGGAAACAGAATGGATAAAGATTACATGTCATAATTGTATGGTGTTTGCCTCGTGAAAAGGTATTCCTCCATGAACTCCCTCCCAAACAACAATAGAGTGAAGTATTTTTGCTTTAAGAACGGAAGGGTGGCATGAATACAAATGAAATCTTCCATGGCAAGGACCAGCTCTTGTAGTTGTTTTGTTTTGTTATCCACGGATGTATGGGAATTTCTATGTTGAGGTACTTGGCAATTTTTTGCCTATCTGCTTGGCAAGCCTACACTGTCGTGCAATTTTCTTGTGCAAGCATAAATGCATGTTTCCAGAGAGATATGCCTAACTGAAATATATGTTGCGCTTATGGTTGTGACAGTCCATTATAAAAATGCATGCAACTCAAGCTTCCTGAATGAAATCAAACAATCCAAGTGGGAATGCTCCTTAGCAACCACCAAGTTGGTCGGTTTGATGATTGAGTTCAATCTAACACTAAAAACGACCACAAGTAGTCTCAACCTTTGTTGTTTCTTTCATTTTTGTGGGGTTTTGTGCAAGAGTTTGACAATGTAATGTTATTGTTTAAGGGGTTTTCATGTGATGTTTTTTGTTTCATCAAGTGATGTAAATGAACCACTTGATCACAAATGGGGGCAGCAAACGTGGTACTATTTTTTATGCCAAAGGCCTTTACATATATTTTATGTTTTATTAGACACAAAGTCATGGCATGTTGTATTGGGTATAACAAACTCCCTTGAGCAGGGCTAAGCACCATTGAATCCATGGAACATGTTAGATGGATGTACCGTGCCAAGTTTACACATGTAACATAGAAAAAAATGAATAGGGTGAAAAATCCAGAAAGATATTGCAATACCATCAAAGAAAGAGTTGAACAGAAAGAGGGAAGGAAAGTAATGTTGTACGAGCGTTAACTTAAAGCATAACTTGGCGAAAAGCGAAGACCACAGCAGATCACCCATTCAAGCATCTAACCGGCGGTGCGGAGAGCTATGATGCACAAACAACATCACAAGAAGAAAGCAGAGTGTGGTTAATGGTTGAAAGTTTTGATTTTGAGTCAAGAAACCTTGAATTTTATTGGTCATCCAAAGATCATTCAAAGATAAATGCCTTGTTTTCCATTGATTTTCTGCTTTTTTTTTATCCTTGAGAAGATGGGTGTCATGTGATGGAGCATTTTCAATATAAAAAGGAGGAAAACAAACTTCAATGATGATTTCATGTACATCAATTACGGGGTCTATTCGAGCATAATGATTCTTAAGAATATGTGAAGGCTCACTCTCTTGGTCTTGTAGTATGGTGTTATTTTTCCTTGGAAAACTACTAAATCATTCAAATTATTACGGAGTATGACCATCACCATACTGTTGCACAAAGCATTAGGCCATAATTGGAAATGAACATGTAAGTATTATTCTCAATTGTGTGTTCACAACTGGATGATGTTGTTGGGTGAGAAGTGTTTTTTCTCCTTTGGGGAAGGTGAAAGCTGGTTTGCAAAGGTATTTTGATTTTTTGTTTTGTTTTTAATTTTTTTCCACCAGTATTGGAAGAAAGTCATCCTTCGGTGGTCGCGTGAGGTCTACAGGCTCCAAGCCTGACCTCAACTCATGCATCTCAATAGTGCGAAGTTCAAGCACACCAAATCCATTTTCCATTGTGCACTTGGAGGTTGTGTTGTTGCATGGATTTGACAGCTTTGCAATGAAGACATGGGTGATGAAGCTTCCACATCCACAATGCGGCCGGAATCCGAATGAACCGATTGTCTTGTCTACGGTGTCGACTCTCTAGATTTGTGTCGATTTCTTTATCTCTTTATTTGTGTCAATTTTAGAATTATGTTAATCATGTTACTACAGACATGTAACATGAAATTGATGCGTGATATTTGTAATGTTTTGTGATTTCAATCTGGTTTTCGTGTGTGATGTGCCGCTTTGCTAACATTGTTCACAACCTTATTCCATGTAGAAGGTTGCAATGTGTATTTTAAGGAAACGTTTTTTTATGATATTCTAATTTCTTGTTCTTGAACAAAATGAGTTCACCAATGACAAGCTTTTCAATGTTTCATGATGTTTGAAGAACCTCCACAAAGCATGTTGTCATGGGGAAAGTAACCTTTGAAGAAAGAATTTGCGTAAAATTGGGGATGTCTATCGTTGGCTAGATGATTTTCCCCCTGCTTCAAAGCTACACATAGCTTTCATAAAAAGCCCGTCTTTACCTATCGTACAACTAGCTCGTCATAAAAGTGCGATTCTTGAACACGATTCACAACACCACCATTGTTACAAGGCGCTGGATGAAAACATCTCTGTTTCATTACAAAGCATTGGCACATTGACTAGGTCAATGATGCTTGCTTGGACGGGAGTCAATTGCGCTGTGTAGGTTGAACGGATAAGAGTGGGAGAGGTGTCTGAACTGCCATAGAGGTGTTTTAGCGCCGTAGACCACTTCGGGAACCAGGGAGATTCTCCTTGATTGGGGAGGGGGGTAACGAGTAAAATTCACACTTCTATGAGCACAGCTCTCAGAATGAAGGAATTTGCGAAGTGGCTTCCAAGTTTCCTTGTATTAACAGAGAAATGACAGGTAGACTGGTATTCATTCCTCTGGAGAAAATTTGTCGGTGTACCCACTGTTCTCGGCGTCATGGATGTTAATGTACGCTAGTTATTTCTCTTCTGTCATTTAACATGGGAGATCCTCCGTGTAGTAACTTCGTCTTGGGTTCATTTCTCTCTCATACGAAATGGCCCCCACTATAGTCCAGCACATGTTACGAAAGAAACGTCCGTGTGGTTTCCGTTTGTGCCGAAAAGCCACCTGCCGCACGCATGAGGCCCTGGCCTTATTTTAGGTCGTCAGTGATGAGTTTCCTCTTCTACTTTCATTTCTTTCTAGCCGCAGGTGGGAATGGGTAACTGGGAAACGCGATTTCGCCAGCCAATTTCAAACGTCATAAAAGACGAGAATATTCTGCATCCTATCGACGGTCCAGAAGCCAGATAACAACACATCGAAGAACTCTCCGGTCCCCTCCACTTTTCTTTGACGACCGAGGTTTTGTCATCGGGCGGCCGTCACCGCTCTGAACAGTTGTGTTCAGGGTATAAGTCCCCTTGCGACGTTGCGAAGTCCAATGCAGGTGAGGGGATGGTGGCGAGTTAGGGGGAGAAGTGAAGCTCTTTTGGGCGTCCGAGTGCCGGCCCGTCTGTTTCTGAGTAGAATTGTGGCCGTCAGGACGGAGCTTACAAATCACAGCGGAACTATCTCGCGACAAAGATTTCAATCCAATTTCTAGCAGATAGTCACTAGATTTCATCCCGGACTTTACGATAATGACGTCAGGAAATGGGTGTGCGAAATCGCGATTCCCACTCACCCCGTCCAACCTACGGCCTCTGTTCCCTTGCAAACCACGCCTCAAGTACAAACGACGATCCGTCGTCGTCGTCGCTCGTTCAGTCATGGCTCGACAGTCAAGTCGGACAGGTCCTCCATGATGGCAAGCTCTTTGATAGCTTCGCCAGTGAGCCTTCCTACGTTGTTTCCATCGTCTCATAGGAAGTGACTGGACCTGAACGTCCACGATGGGTCCGGAGTCATTCATGGGTGCGGCTGGGAGTCGTTGGGCCCGGTAGTTGGCCCGATGAAGTGCCGCGGCTGGATCGTTGGGATGCGTCGTTGAAGCATCGATTTTCGTGCGTTAAAACGCCATTTTTGAAGGTTTTTTTTTTAAAACAGACCCATTCAAACGGGGTATCGATGTCATCATGCTCATGCTTAACGCCCGTCGGTTGTCGATGTGCCATACCCCGGATGGGGATGCGGCGAACCGGGTGAGAGTGCGTCAGCGTGCTTGCGAAGGACGAGCATGCCCAGGAAGCTGAAGCCCCACCCCGACATGCCATCCTCGAACCCAAACGGCGGGAGGAGGCTAGCCATCCCCCTGCCTGCCACACCGACGGCCGTCGTTGAAGACC
>SZWC01006399.1:117563-129273 GCA_023375785.1 Penium margaritaceum
ATTTTATGGTGTAATCATCCATTTTAGGATCCGAGGAATCATCGAGTCACCAGATCCATCGGCACGGAGTTTCCACTTTTTGGCGGCTCGTCGGCGCCTCCCGGCGCCGCACTTGGGCATGCGGAGGGGCAATTTTTCAACATTCTCCCCCTTGTACCTGCCATGCCCGCTGCTCCTGCTTGCTCTCAGTCATCTTCCGCTGCGCCTTCCAGCCCATCATAGCTGGTCATCCCACGTCCGACCATGCTCATCGCGTACCGGTCCACGGGTTGCGCTTTGGTCAAGAAATTCGCAAGCATGTTGTACATGCTGCAGTGCTGGAGCACCACTTGCCCCTTCTCCAACATGTCCCGTGGGTAGTGGTAACGCACGTCGATGTGCTTCGTCCTCCTGTGCTGCGTCGGATTGTTGGTCTTCAAGATGGAGCCGGTGTTGTCCTCTTGCACCACCGTAGGCTCTTGCTGCGGCACGCCCAGCTCCCCCAGCAACCTGCGGAGCCACACTGTCTCCTTGACCGCCTCGGCCAGCGCGATGTACTCTGCTTCCACTGTGGAGGTGGTGACGCAGTCCTGCTTCCTGCTGCACCACGAGACCACTACATCAGCAAGGAAGAACACGTAGCCGGATGTGGACTTCCGCTTGTCCACATCCCCAGCGTAGTCTGCATCCGTGTAGCAAACCAGACGCAAAGGGTCTTCCCGCCCTTTGCCGTCGAACCTCAGGTGCACGCGCCGCGTCGCCTGCAGGTAGCGGAGGATGTGCTTGACCGCCTTCCAGTGTAGTGGCCCTGGATCGGCTACGTACCTGCTCACTTGGTTCACCGCGTAAGTCAGGTCCGATGGAGTCGCCACCATGGCCTACATGAGGCTGCCCACCGCCGATTGGTAGGGCACCCCTGCCATATCCTCCCGCTCTTCTTTTGTTTGCGGCACTATTGCCACATTTAGTTCACAGGTCGTGGAGACAGGACTGCACACTGGTTTGCAGTCCTTGATGCCGTACCTCTTTAGCACCTCGGCCACGTATTTGGCCTGCCCCAGCTCAAGCGTGCACACCCTCCGGTTCCGCGTAATACTCACCCCGAGGTAGAAATCCAAATCCCCCACATCCGACATCTGGAATCTGCTACTTAGCTGCTCTTTCAGCTGCTCTAGGCTTGGCAGGTCTGAGGAGCACAAGATCAGATCATCCACGTAGAGTGCGACAATCTGATGGATCTTCCTTCTGCGCCACACATACACGCTGTGATCTACCTCGTAGCGCTTGAAGCCGAGTTGTGCCATGAAGATATCCATCTGTTGGTACCGGCATCCGGGCGATTGTTTTAGCCCGTACAAGGACTTCTGTAGCTTGCACACCTTGCCCTCCAGTGCCTCCACCCCCTCTGGCACCTCCATGTAGATTTCTTTGTCGATGATGCCATTGAGGAAGGCCTTCTTTACGTCCATCTGGTGGAGCTCCATGTCCTTCGCGGCTCCCATTGCAAGGATCGCCCGGATGCTTGTGAACTTGGCAACTGGGGCGAACGTCTCATTGTAGTGCTTGCCTTTACGCTTTGCGTACCCCTTCGCCACAAGCCGCGCCTTGTACTTGTCGACCACACCTTCTTTCATGAACTTGGTCTTGAAGACCCACTTGCAGCTGATGACCTTGGCGTCTTTCGGCCTGTCAACCAGCTGCCACGTGTCGTTTTCAGCAATGGATGCCAACTCCGACTTCATGGCGGCGTCCCACTGCTTCCCCTCGGGCCGCGCAAGTGCCTCTTACAAGGTCGCCGGCTTCGTTGATGCTTCTAGCATGCACCGCGTCATGCCGATCCATCAACCGGTGCCTCCGTTGAAACGCTTTCCCGCTCTCCGCTGCCTCCTGCAGCGGCGCGACAGTTTTGGTGGCATCTTGTCGCTCTGCTATGATCCTTTTGACTCTAGCTGCTCTGGTGAATCATCAACCAGACGGCTCCCTGAGGGTCCCTCCCGCTCCGGTGAAACATTGACTGGAAGGACGGCATGTCTAGAGGATTTTTCTCCAACCCCCGACGCAAACTCCGCAGCGAGTGCGCGCTTTGGCACCCGCGGTGCCTCCTTCAACGGATCATTCCGCCTGATCTCCAACTCAGCTGCATCGTCGTCGGAGTCCTTCACGTCGGATGCTGCACCTGCTGCACTGCCATGTTTTGACGCCGCATCATCCACCTCCGCGTCCGCCGGCTCCTCCTCGTAGTCAAGGATCTGGAACCACTCCCCTTTGTTTTGGAGTGTTCCCAACGCTCATGTCGTTGCTGCTACTGCTGAAGCTCTGCTCCTCATCAAACTCAATGTCACGGCTGCGGATGATCTCTTGCGTGCGCGGGTCTCAGAGCATGTATGCCTTTTGCGCACTCTGGTAGCCGAGGAACAAGCACGGCTTTGCCCGCGGTTCCAACTTGTTGTCGCATCTTTGCGCCGCTTGCACCATCGCGTGCGTCTTGCACCCGAACACATTCAGGTGTGCCACGTTTGGCTTGCCCCCGCTCCAGACATCCTGCGACGTCTTCCAGCCGTCCTTATCCTTCAGCACCGCTGTTCGGGTGAGGTTGATGGTGTAGCTTGCTGTACGCACAGCCTCCGCCCAGAACCCTCGCAGCAACCCTGTATCCACAAGCATGGTCCGCACCATGTTGAGCAGCGTCTGGTTCGCCCGCTCCGCCACTCCGTTGGATTGTGGCAAGTACGGCGTAGTGGGTTCCCACTTGATGCCCTACTGCTTTATCCACCCGTTGCAGCCCACGTACTCTCTGCCATTGTCGCTGCATAGTGCTCTGACCTTCCGGCCAATCTGCCTCTCCACCACTGCGATGTACTCTTTCTGCCAATCTAGGACCTGACCTTCCTGCTTCATGAAGTACACATAGAGCTTCCTGCTGCAGTCATCAATGAAGGTGACGAAGTATCTCAGGCCGCTGTTTGACGGAGTTTTGAACGGTCTGCACACGTCGCTGTGCACGACCTCCAACAGGTCCTTTGCGTGAGCCTCGTTCTTGTTGAACGTCTTGCGTCGTGCCTTGCCTAAAACTCAAGGCTCGCACTTTTTGTGCACTGCTGAATCTGCTGCTGCGTCTGATGCACCGTCGATGATGAGGTCACGCACCATGTCGTGCTTCGCCATCTCCTTAACGGTTGCAGGCACCGAGTGCTCCAACCGTCGGTGCCAGAGCTCCAGAACAGCGCTTCCTCCCTTGGCCATGTTGACGACGCGCTCCTGTGAATCTGCTACGTTGGATGCCGCGGGGACCATCTTGGTCTCCACAGTTTAGATACCGTCCTCGCGCTTTGCCTCAAGCACAAACTCGCCGTTGCCGTCGATGCGCACCACTGCGCCTTTCCTATGGAAGAGCACCTCATACCCCTTGTCCGTCAAGCGGCTGACACTCAGGATGTCAGCCAAGCCGGGGACGTACTACACATCACGAATTGTGCACATCTCCTTCTTACCGCCCACCACGACTTCCACCTCGTCGCCTTGGCCGGCCACCGGCGCGACTTTGTTGTCCGCGACCACCATTGCCTTTGAGGACTTCTCGTAGGTGAAGAAACCCACCTTCTCGACTTGCGTGTGCTCCTCGGCCCCAGAATCTAGGCACCGCCTGTTGGCCTTCTTGAGGAAGTGGTTCTCGTTGCCGTTGAGGAACGACCTGCCCTTGCCGCCGGTCTTTGCCTCCTCCTGGCACTCACGGGCCCAATGGCCCTCCTTGCCGCATTTGTGGCACGCACCTTTCTTGGCGCCCTTCTTGCCGCTGCCCTTTCCGTCGCTTCCTCGGCCCCCGCTTTGGCCACCACACACTTTAGTGACGAGGGCCGATGAGGAAGACGAGGACTCCCTGCAGCTCTATCGCTGTGCCTCGTTACGGATGTACTCTACGACCATGCCATAGGTGAGGTTGTCCTCCGACCATCCTCCGAGAACGGTGATGAGTGGACCCCAACTGCCAGGTAGGGCCATGAGGAGGGCCATCGCCTGCAGCTGCGTGTCAATCTTCCACCCCACATTGTTGCATTGTGAGGCGAGCAACTCGATCTGCTGCATGGCGGAGATGAAATCGTCTCCCTCCTCGATTCTCACCGTGAGGTGCCGCTTCATCACGAAGATTTTGTTCGCGAGCGACTTGGATTGGTGGATGGCACAGAGCTTTCGCCAGGCTTTGGCTACTAGCTTGCAGCCTTGGAAGTAGCCCCACTACGACTCGGCCATCCAAGACGCCAGGAGCATGAGCGCCTCCGTGTTCCTCCTTTTTGAAGGCCTGCTTCTCTGCGTCTGTAGCAGTCGCCTCTATGAGCACCTCCTTTCCCAACATGACATCCAGCAGTCCCTTATGCGAGAGGTGCAGCTCAAACTGCCATCTCTATAGCTCAAAGCCTGGGCTGCCCGCGTACTTCTGAATGGGCTGCGTCACCATCTGTGCCATGTGCGCAGCTGCTACTACGACGAGTTTTCAGAACTTCACGGTGACTGCCAAGATGACAATCCCGTGCGATGTGGAAGACGTGAACGTTGGAGGCGTTCAGACCCGTGGGCCCATAACCCTTTGTCAGGAGGAATCTGCGTGATGCGGTCCTGAAGTTTGTCTGGTAGTCTCTATTGGTTCACGTCTTCTGTTTTGGGCAAATCTGAGACTGAGCGTGAGCTTTCTGGTCGCCTCACGCTATGTGAGCAGGCATTTAGAGATAGTCACTTTTACGAAGGGAATAACACGTTTTTCATTAGTACAAGTACATAGACATTACCACAACAGTTTTAGGGCTATTCATGAGCTTTCGAACGCACCAAACGACGCGCGATTCGGTCAAGCGTAGCCCAAGTTACCCTTGTCGAAGCGCAAGTCTCACCCACCACAGAAGCCTGACGCCGCCACTGGCCGTGGCGCCTTCTTTCACGTGCAAAGCACCTTTCCCGAGGCGCAGATCCCATTGCACGTGATGTATGGGTCCCCTGCACTGTTTCCACGCACCATACCCAGTTTTGGGTCGAGTTTGGTGATGGGGTGTGACGAGGTTCGAAACCTGTCCACGGACCTTCAATAAGAATTTTGACAAGTCCCCAAGTAACAAAACGTACTATTGAGTTTCGGACGTCGAGCCAGGTTTTTGGCTAAGTCCCTTAGTAACAACCTGCACTAAAGGATCCGGTGGATGATCCAACTGATCAGGTGGAGTATCCACCGGACGCCTCGGCAGGCCTTCCGGAGCAATTTCTCCAGATGGTATCTTTGATACTCAATCCGGTCGATTATCCACCGGATTTCAAGTCGCAGTTGGTTCCCAGAGCTGCTGCCCACACCCCAACTTTGGAAGGCCATATCTCCCTCGATACTTGTCGGATTCCAGCGAAACAACTTTCACCGGATTTAGCAACTTGTCAATTTTACGGGGCAATCATTGATTTTAGTATCCGAGCAATAATTGAGTCGGCAGATCCACCGGCGCGGATTTTTGCACTTTCTGTCGGCTCGTCTGGGCCTCCCCGCGCCGCACTTGGGCATGCGAAGGGGCAATTTTTCAACAAACCACACCAAAGACGTCCCGAAAGTGATTTTGCACAATACAAGTACAGAGCGCTTGATGGAGAAATTTTGCGCCTCGGGCGGTCACGCACGATCTCTCGCCAAGGAATACAGGTGCATAACCAAAGTCCTTGATCATGTAGTCAGCTTGGAGGAGTGTTTCTTCCTCCTCTATGGCCTCCATTAAGGGAGACCTATTCAGGAGGTTTTTTCACAGAGCAGGATGGTGGTGAAATACCCAACAGTTTTTTAGAGGAAGAGGGATGGGCCAGCGTCACTAAGCACATACTCTGCATGAGTGAGTGTGCTGGTGAGATCCTGTTTCCAGCACCCTGATGACTATTTGAGACCAGACAAGGCCTTGTGCAAGTGCCAAAGCTTGTCACCGACCTCGAAACCCAATGGCTGTACCATGTAAATCTTCTCCTTGAGAGTTCCATGGAGGAACACAGTGTTCACATCCATTTGGTGCAGCGCCCAGTCTTGCTGAACCACTATGCAAAATGGAGAACGGGCTGTGCTCATACGACAAATAATTCTCAATCTGTGAGAATCACTTGGCAGTCAGGCAAGCCTTGTTGTAATTCAGTGAGCCATTTTGCTCCACCTTCTTGCAAAAGACCCACTTGGCGTGTGCGTCCTTCCACCTTGACGAATGATGAAAAGGCTTGTAAGAACTGGGCTCTTGGATGGTGCAGATCTCATCCTCATAGGCCACGTGCAAAAGCACCGCGTCCTTTGCCAGCAGTGCCTCCTTTAAGGTGATTGGATCAGGCAACATAAAGGGAGAACTCCGGTTGGCCAAGGCATATACATCTGGTGTGGGCTGCAACACGACAAGTTTGACTGCAATAGTGAACTCACCTGTGACTACGTCATGGCCGACCGAGCACACACGATGTACCTCAGTGTAGGCTGTATGACTACTGAGCCCAAAGGCCTTTGTGCCGAGATCACCACTCTGAATGCTGTAGGCTTGGCATCTAGGCACCGAGACTGTTGGCCTCTAAGCCCTAGAGAGCAGTGGCTGAAGACAACCACTGAACTGGTGGGTGAATGGGGTGCTCACGTTAGGCTGTGGAATGGGAGGATAGCTAGGTGCATAAGCAAATGGCATCGGGGAAGCAGATGCAATGGCTGTGGGTTTGCAGACAATGAGGGAACTGGGAGGGATCCAGGATTAGCCCTAGCCGCATGCATAGGCGTAGACGACACCACAAAAACAAGCGCACTAGAAGCTATAAGTATAATTGCAGGTGCGTGCACAAGAGAAGCAACAGAGGTACTGAGGCAGGCACAAGAGGCTATTGCCTGTGCACAGGCACAAGCGTAGGTGTGATCCCCTGGAAAGGTGATGCCAAGGATCCCATAATCACAATAGCAGGATCTAATTCTCTGGCGACTGACCATCAGGTCAGGAGGCCCGGACAAACCCGTCCATCGGCCTAGACTCCACCATCCGCCATGAATCCACACAAGTGGGAGCATGGTCAGCGGCGGGGAAAAAAAATTGCGTAAGAGGTCCTTGTCAATGAAATCCTCAGAAAAAAGTGCATCTTGGGACTCAACAACGTAGTGACAAGCAGGATCCCAGAAACGCTATGCCTTTGACCGCTGGGCAATGACCAGGTCGGCACACATGAAATCACACATGGAGATCTTGGAGCCCTGCTGGTCCTCAGTGTACTAGACACATGCAATGGAGCCCAAGACATATGCAACAATATGGTTGGCACGATGGTCAAAACAGAGCTCGTAAGGTGAGATATGGGCCAGTAGAGGACTGTGGGGGAGGCAATTCCAAACCTATGTGATGTAGGAAAATCCCTCAAAGGTGACGCTGGGAAAGCGTACTCAACTCGAATGGTGCGGAACGCATCCTCAATGGTATGGTTCCACTGCTTAGATACACCTGTGTGATAGAATATGGCGGGGGTGGAGAGCTGATGAAAGACACCATGCTCAACAAAGAACACATTCATCTCACTACGGAACTCTCTACCATGGTCTGAGCAAAATGTGTGAAGGGTGTGACATGAATGACGTAATTGTAGGGGGCATCTCAGAGCTGCAAAGAGACTCCAGTTAGGTAGAGTATGGATAGTTGAGGGTCTGAGAGAAGATGATGTTTGACATACTTCGTTTTAGCCATGGGGGCGTTCATCAGTGCCGTAAGAATATCTTCCCAGAAAAAGCCAGTGAAATACTAGCATGCAGTCCAAGTGCGACGTTGGAGGTAGAATCTTGAGATTCTACGCAAAAGTAACACGTCGTGCTAGGTTTCAGCACGAGGGTTCTATGGCCCTTCATGGAAACTGGTGGTAGAACGGTGGTCACCATTGTAGGCTAGAGGTTCAAAGGTAGGATCTAATTTTTAGACAATCTCCAAACCAACATAGGACGACCTGAGAACACGGACGCATGCAAAGGTTGGAGACGTTTTGAAAAGTGCCGTAGCCACTGACCAAGATGTTATCTCTCCGCTCGTGGAGTGAAGCGAGTTCCTAGCACCAAAGTTCCCGCACTGGTCAGTTTAGTGGCATGAATGCTTTTCCCACAAAGTTTGAAGAGTGCTTGATGACAATGGATGTGGGTAACCTGTGAGAAAATTGGACATTAGATTTTCTGAGGGTAGTCGAGTGCTTGTAGTCGAGCAAAGAACTTGTGTTTCATGTCAAGCTTTGTGGCATTCGTTTGTGGCATTCCATGTTCGGAGGAGGTACCTTCAGAGCTCAGAGTGGATGAGCGCCCTTAGACAGCCCCAAGTGTGGAAGCTGTAGAAAGGAAGGTAGAGAAAATGATTCATCAGTTTCTGGTTTGTCACCAGATCCAATGTATGTTATGTCTCAAACCTTTTGTTTTTATAGAGCGTCAGGTTGAGAAAGAAAACAACAGTAGGGATGTTCCACTCTTGATATTTCTGTCGATGCCGTTGACGTTGCTGAAGAGGAAAAGAAGGTCTTCTTGGCTGCTTTTCCACAGGAGGAGGGTGAAGTCCATGTATCGGGTTTTTTTAATCACATTGATGACTCAATTATTGATCCAAAAAGCTCATAAGCAGAATTGCAAACACGGTGCTCTTGGCGTACCCATGGCTGTGACTTTGATCTGTTTGTAGGTTGTTTCCAAATATTCTACATACAAGTTGTTAATTACCCAGGAGAGGAGTTGGATCACAACTGGTATCTTTGGATGATGGGCTTGATGGAGGAGTCCTTGGATGAAGTTGAGTTATCTCAAGGGGATGCTGGGGTAGAGAGCCACCACATGGTATGTAGCCAGGATCACATTTGGGGGGAGCTTCAAACTCTCGACTGCAAGAAGCAAGGACAAACTGTCTTTGAGATGTTTAGGTTGTTTTTGTACCAGAACTTGTGCTTCTGAGTGCAGCCATTTTGAGACATTCGTTGTGATCCAGCTATGGCTTGCCGCAATTGGCTGGCCGATGTGTGGTGTTTAATGAGTTTTGAGCACGCAGTAGAAGGTTGTTGGTTTCCAACCGCCCACTGGTTCTTTAAGGAAAAAAAACCAAAGAGAGGGAGGGAGCATGCCAGGGGTGTTGTAGCTTCCCTTGATGGCAAGGAGCTGCTGCTTGACGTCATCAAGATCACAAGTGCTATCTGAGAGATGTGTCATGTACGCAGTGATGTGTGCATCATCATCAAAGACTACAAGTCCAAGATTTTTGTTGGCTTCATGAATGAAAATGGTTGTTTCATTTTTAAGCAGATTGAGATCCGTCCAGAGGTGTCGGGGCAAAGCTCTTTTGGTCTGAGAGTGGAGCTGTAGAAACAGTGAGAGACTTTATGCAGTGCAGATTTACAGGTGCCCTCAATCTCACAAGTTGCCAAGGGTGACATCCAAGCAGAGTTAGGGACCCTGAACTTAGGGATGTCCTTGTCTGGGCTATCCTGAAAGAACCACATGAGACATAAATTTCACTGTTGAGCACTCTAGTGATTAAGGCACGTGAGCTTACACGCGTCTCAACTATGCATGACACAGACGCGGCTGATGAGAAGCTCAGTGCGGCTGAGGTAGCACTCGGTGCAGCTGAACTATGGCCATCGACCAAACAGTTTCTGAACTGTTCAGGGTCGAAGTGCAAAGGGTGGTTGCCACGACTATCACCCTTGCAGTCAAGAAGCAGAAGAGCAAATGAATCAGCCCACCGCCAAGCGGAAGCAGGATTCAACTAAGCCTATCAGCAAACCAGGCACATGGGTCAAACACAGCTCCAAGCCTCGGCTGCCGACCCACGTGAATGCTGCTAAGCCATGTCAGAAGCAGCTCCCAGCTGCCAAGGCCCCACCAACATCTACAGCCAACACGAATTCTGGTGTAAAGATTTCCAAGCACCTCAGACAGAAGAAGAAGGGAGGGCCAGCCAAGAAGCAGACCTGCCAGTCAAGATCAAGAAGCAGTTCAAGAAGACTGGCTCAAGAAACAAGTAAGGCCACGTATGTGGTGCTGCCTTCTAGAACATTCTGAGCATGACCTGGCTTTGTATCTGTTCAGTCGAAAACCCCTCTCTCAGATTGAAATTAGAATGTCTCATGGTGGTGTGTACAACCTCAGCAAGAGGTGTCACACCAAAGATGAGGCCAAACTGCTCAGCCTCGGCCTCAACTTTGTCATCCGACCGAGTACAAGCCCCTTTGCTGAAATCTCTGCTAGTTTAGAGGAGCTGCAGGAGTTGGTAGCTGCAGTGAGATTAGAAGATGTAGAAGAATAGGAGGTTGATGTCCTAGACGGAGAGGTGGAAGAGGTGGCAACGCCAACAAGAGCTGCATGGTGAATCCATTCCTTTTACAGGTTTCTCTGCTTGCTTGTGAGCCAAGCTGCGGTGAACTGGTAGAGTGGGCCAATGCCAGGAGGGAAGTTCACAGGCACCGGCTCAGCAGCAAGGCGCTCAAGTTTACCTTGCGGCACATGCAGGTACAAGTCAGAGAGCTCAGGAATGAGCTTGGTGGCTATGGACAGACGGGCGGATTGGGGGCAAGGGGCAGCCTTGCTAAAGTCACCCAGGAAACACAGGTAGTACTCATCTGCAAAGTAGTCTGTACACATATGCAACTGTATTTCCTTTGCAGTTTGTAGGAGGGAAATTACAACTACAATGGCACATCGAGAAGCATCAATGCTACCTCGTTGTGGTGTAGGGATCGTAGGGGTGACCGGGACCGTTTGAGACGTAGTCTCGGATGTGCTTGAGTACAGACCGAGCACAACATTGGAACATTGTTCGCGGCTGCATCATTCCGTCAGTCCACCACTCAAACAGGTACTTCAATCAACACTGCCAGCTTACTATCGTGCCTATATCTTTCTGTCGAGAGCCGGTTATCATAGAAGTTATCAAGGCAGGGAAGAAGACAATGGCTGGTTTTCGGTTACCAAGCAGGGAAACTGTCACTGACGACTTGCCGCCCAAGCTAGATGTAGAGCTGGCTGAGCTTGATGCACCTCACAGGCAGGGATGGTCGACCTACAGCACCAGCCTTGCCGTGGACGAGTGGTCTAATAGGCAGGTTAGACCCATGTACAATGCCATGGCAGTGAACGCCATGGGATCAGTAGCTGTAATTGTTGAGATCACGTCAGCCGACCATGGATCTGAGCAAATTGGACTCGCATCGCACTGCTGTTTGGGAGACAAACCATGGGTTTCAAGTAGCTGTAATTGTTGACATCACTTCGAATGTGGGACAGTGGCCAATGCTACTACAAGCCAAGAGCCTGCAGCTAGAGCAGCAACCACGGTTGTGGAGATGACGTAAGCAGTGGGATAGCACCAGATGCTCTTGTGGGATGATAGCCTGGAGCTGCTGCAGCAGCCACAGTTGTGGAGATCACTGCGGCCATGGGCAGTGATGAATGCTACTATGGGTAGAAAAGGTCTACAGAATTTTTTCGAGAGAATGAAGAGGGGAGACACAGGAGAATGGGCCATGGGCTGCGAGTGGGTCAATGGCAGGCCTATACATTGTGTGCAATGAGGGAACTTCACTCATTTCTCTGATACCAGTAGATATCCTTGAGTGTGCACGTTAGGAGACTGGGGAGAAGGAGAGCTTGTGGGGAGAACCCCACTGGATGGGCACGCCATGTATATGGTATGTTTGTACTTAGAACCAAGACAAGAGTTTTGGAGGGGGGGGGGGGGGGGGGGGG
>SZWC01006400.1:35582-40867 GCA_023375785.1 Penium margaritaceum
AGGGAACATGTCGTACCACGACTTCAGGCACATGATCGCCCTGATGGTCTCAGGTAAGGTTGTTAACCGAGTTTTTTCGAGTAAAACTCGACTCGAACTCGGAAAACTCGCGAGTTCGAGTTCAAACTCGAACTCGAGTCGCGTTTTCCGAGTCCGACTCGACTCGACTCGGACTGGAAGAGCCTGACTCGAACTCGGACTCGGACTCAGACGACATTCCGAGAGTCCGAGTTTTGAACTCGAACTCGAACCGCCATATGGGCGATTTGAGTCCGAGTTCGAGTTCAAGCTGCGTCAACGCGCTTCGAGTTCGAGTTCAAACCCAATCTCGCCGAACCCGAGTCGAGTTCAACTCGACTCGGGCCCCGAGAGGGTAACTCGGACTCTAACTCGGACTCGCCGAGTTGAGCTCGACCCGAACTCACGAGTTCGAGTTCGGACTCAGAGTTCGAATTCGAGTCGAGTTCGGGTAAAAAACTCGACCCGAGTTCACCGTTCACAACCTTAGTCTCAGGGGCGAGGTTGTGCCTAAGGTCCCCAATAAGCCGCTGAGATTGACTGAACGTGCGCTCGCACGGTGCCGAGGATGCAGGGATCGCAAAGTAATCCTTGGCCATCCTGCTTAGCCCACGCAGCGCATCCTGCTTCATGTACCAGTAGTCCTCCGGTGAATCATGAACACCGTAGTCGGTCATGTCTCCGTAGAACTGGCTAACCTCGTCCAAAATCGGCTGCGGCCGCCCCAGATGCGCAAAAAGGCTTTTCCACTCTGTGACCGGCCCCTGCCCCTCGTCGCCCTCTGCTGCGCTCCACGGATGGTCAGCTGCCTGCTGCCTGCACCTTCACTACTGCCTCTGCTGCTGCCACCTGCCACTGCTGTTGGCGCCGCCCCCGCTGCTGCAGCCTGCTCTGCCCTCTCTACCTCCGCCTCCCTCTCCCTACGCGCCTCTTCAAGGTAGGGCTCCATGCAGCCCTTCACCTTCTCATGGATGGCCTCAGCACTCATGCGCATCCCCTCTGGGGCGATGTCTGTGAAGTGCTTGCGGCGAAGCCCGGGGTGCAGGACAGTAGTAGCATAGGGCACGTCACTCAGCTACTCAAAGTAAGCCTGAAGCTTTGCGCGCCCAGCCTGCAGCGACGCGTGCAACGTCTTGGGCACTGCAGGGTCAACCAGGCACTTGTCCACGTGCGCAGTCAACTTGTAGTAGTCAGGCACCACGCGCCAGAGCGTAGAGTATTGCTCCCCTTCCGCCTCCTCACTGACATCGCAAAAGAGGGCGAGGATCTTCAGCAGTGCTGCCACCAGGGTGTCCTGCTGCGCGGTCATGGTAAAGCACTCGCGCTCATGCGGCTCCTTCGCCTTCAACCACTCTCCGCGTGTCGGTGCAGTGGCCGTGAACGCCTCCAACATGTCAAACGTGCTACCTCAACGCGTCGCCACATCCACTGTGAGCTTGTCTGCCATCCCCTCTCTGAGATCCCGCCACACCTCATTCAGCAGCGGCGACAAGCGGAAAAACGCCACGATCTTGCGCACACGCGCAATGCAGTCCACAACCTCTGCCTCAGTCTCCAACACTGTCTGCACCGTCAGGTTGATGACGTGACAGAAGCAGGGGAGGAAGAACTCACGGCGGAACTGCTCGGGTCGATCGTGACAGAGGATGTCCGCCATCCTCTTGTTGTTGCTGGCATTGTCCATGGTGACGCTGAGGATGCGGTAGTGTAGGCCAAGCTCGTCCAAGAGAAGGGTGGAGAGGTGATCCGCCAAGATTTGGCCTGTGTGCCTCCCCTTGATCTGCATGAAGTCCAACTCGCAATATTGGATGGCGAAACGATCATCGAGCCAATGCGAAGTCACAGACAGGTAGGAGAGACGGTTCTGTCCACTCCACAAGTCAAGCGTGAGCGCCAGCTTGCAAACCATGCTCAACAACTTCTCCTTCAACAACTTCCTCTATGTTGCAAAATCAAGCTTGATGGACTCGCTGAGGGACTTGCGGTCTAGTGCCTCAGCGTCGGGGTTGCACTCCAACAAAATCTGCAAAAACTCCCTCATCTCCACAGCCCAGAAGGAAATGTTGGCCCGGACGAAGAAGCGACGGATGGCTGCATTCAATCGAGCCTGTGAGAACGTAGGATGGCCAGTGGCCATGGTACGCAACACAGGCCCATGGGTATCCTTCCCCTCAAACAACCCCGGATGACCATACGCCCCCTCTAGAAAGACCTTCCAAAAAATAGTCTTCGCATGGCAGTAGAAGAGATGCCTTGCACGGTTGGTGGTACTCCTTTGGGACCCCTGCACATGCTCCCCACAACCCTTGCAAATAAAATAATTCTTCCAACTCGGGTGCGGGTCAAAAAACGCCTTCGAAGATTGTGAGTTCTTTTGCGTTTTTGCCTTCAACTCCAACGCCAACACAATCAATCGCGCAGTCTCTACTGCACACTCCTCTTCTGTCATGAGGTTGCCATCCGCATGACGCAGCTGCCACTTGGTGTCTTTGCCTGCAATGCCACCTTTATGCGCTCCCACCCTCTGTGGCCGCTCCGCTGTCCTTCTCTCCCCACTCGCTCCATCGCCTTCGCCACCCTCCTCTCCCGCTGCTGTTGACGCTGCTGCTCCTCCTGTGCCATGCTCGCCTGCTGCCAAATCCTTGTCAGCAATCCTACGTGCCTTCGCAATGGAAGGCTCCCTGTCAGACCACAAACCCCGACCACCTGCTGAAGTAGTCCCGCCACCACGTGCACCCCGTGAGCCCCGCCCACGTCCTCGGCCACGCCCTCGACCCCTCGCTCCTCTCCCACCCCTCCTACCCCGACATCCCCGCCCACGCTGCGACAAAGGCATGTCCTCCTCGCCCTTGTCCTCGTCATCCTCATCCTCATCCTCATCATCATCGCCACCTTCATCATCACCATCTTCGTCGTTCTTAGCCTCTTCCCCCTCACAACCAACACCCACACTGGTCTGTCGCTTCCTCTTCTCCCCAATGCCACTCTCTGCCGTTGTCTGTGCCACACACTTCACTGGAGCCTTCCACGCCATGATCTCATGGCGTGGATGACCACGCGGTCGCCGGCGTAGTCATCCACGGACCCGTAAATATCGCCGCCATCTCACTTACACGATCGCGTGGCACTGGCAATCTGCCGCCCATCGCCTTGATGAGGTCGTGCCGCACAACCGGGCCATCCCTCAAGAGCTTCTTGAACATGTCATAATCGAAGAGCTCCCACTGGTTGCCGTATGCACTGACGAACTCTTGGTCCTCCATGGCCGCCTCGATGCGGGCGGCAACGGCGTTCTGCACTCTTGTCGGCATCTTGGTGCCGATGATGAACGGCTATGTAAGGGCAACCATTCGTGGGTCCGTATCCCACGGTGGTAGGCCATGATGCTTTGCCGACGTCACCAATGACGAGTGACGTGAACCCCCTGCCTCTCCTGCCTGCTCCTCTCTCTCGCGTCTCGGTGTCCACTCTGCGTCCTTCGCCTTGTCTTTGTCGCTGCTGCTGCCGCCATCATCCCCTTCTTCCTCGCTCTTGCTGCTGCTTTCCACGTTCACCACCTTCTCCTTCCCTTTCCGGCTGCCCTGCCTGAAGCAATCATCACTGGCCTCTCCTTCGTCTTCCTCCGCACCGTCACCACCACCTAACACACCAAACTGACCGCTGCCCACATCCACATCGGCTACGCCAAAGCGTTCCTTATGACGCCGGCCGTATGCCCGAGTGGCAGGGGAGGACCACCCGGGTTCAAGGGCAACGCAAGGGGCATCAGCCGCAATGGCGGCTGACTTTACCCCACCTTCAACTACAGCAGCAACGGGGGGGCGTGCGACAGCGGCAGCAGCAGGTGATCCTGTATTTGCGGCCGCTGTTGGGAGTGCTGCGCCCACTGCACCACTCCTTCCGCTAATGGACGACACCCCTATGGCCGCCCTTGCAGCCTTCACCACCTTGGCTGCAGGCCCGAGATGGGGGCGACATGATGCAGCCAACACCTTCTCGCGTTGCTGGCGCAGACGCGCAAGCACAGAGAGAGCCTGCTTGGGTGGTTTTGCCGCTGCACCTTTGGGGGTTGCCACAGCTGCAATTGCCACACGCCCCACCATGCCGGGCTCCTTCTCATTTCTGGGAGGTGATGATGCAGCACGACGAGAGGGAGACTTTGTCCTCTCCAAGAGAGGGAAGTCCTGGTCTCGCTGCGTCTCGTGGATCACGCGATCCACTGTTGCTTCCACGTCATCCGTCTCAATCTGCGAGGGGGTGGTGTGAAGAGGAATGTCCTCAGGTGTGAGGACAAAGTCCCCACGGTCCTCCACCGTGGCTTGAAGCAGCACAGCTCCCGCACCCACCCCCCACACCTTAGTGGGGCTAGTGCTCTTGGCAGATTCGCGACCTTCGCCTCCGCTGCTCAATGCCACTTCTATGAAGTCACAAAGTTTTGACGTCCGGGATGGCGAAGAGGGGTTGGAGGATGCCATTGTCCCAGTTTTAAACTTCGGCAGAGTTATGGCTAACTCTGCAAGGTTTCCCTCACAGCTTGGAGAGCCCCGCGCGCGCCGCCTTCGTCGTCTGGAGACGAAGTGCTGAAAGTAAGGTCAACGGGAGATGCATAATGAACAGATCAAGTGCCTCTGCCCTCCCTTAGTAGGCAAAAACCGAGACGCCCTCTAATTGGCGACTCGGTTTTTTGAAAAAACCGGAAAAAAAAACCGAATAAAACCGAAAAACCGACTTTAATCGGTTTTCCCTCTCACCGAAGCCCGGGTTTAATAACCGGGGTTTCGGTTTTGAGGGGGGGGAAACCGAAACCGAAACGAAAACGAGTGATCGGTTTCGGTCGGTTTCGATTTCGGTTTTCCGGTTTTAAAAACCGTGAAAACCGAAAGTCTACTCTGCCGCCGCAGCTGCTCCTTCCCATGCCTGCCTCCCTGCCCACCCACTCTTCATCCAGCAAAGCCGCGAGGGCAGACAAACGCAACGCAACAGGACACCTGCTGTGCTGCTCGTTGCGACGCCTCCGCAGGGCAAGACGGAAAGATGGAAGGACTCACCAGCACGAGCTGCGAGACAAGGCCAGGCGCACGCAATGCGATGCGCAGCGCAAGGCACGCCCCAAACGATTCAGCCAGGAGCACCACCGGACGACGGCGACGACCTCCAGTGTCTCGTGAGGGGGCAGGAGGAGGAGGAGGGTCTACGCCGGGTTGCTGTCGGTTCGGGGTTCTTCCTGCTGTTGTGAGCGAGGACCGGGAGGACGAGGAGGAGGAGGA
>SZWC01006400.1:62939-75589 GCA_023375785.1 Penium margaritaceum
GAGAGAGAGAGAGAGAGAGAGAGAGAGAGAGAGAGATAGAGAGAGAGAGAGAACATGAGAAGGTCACAAACATAGACCAACAGCGCTATAGGAGGAATTTTTTCCTAGCATAAGAAGAGTGATGGATTACACACACGTCATTAAAATCCACCAGTTTCAAATGTATGGCTGAGTTCCCTGTTCCAACACCAAGGTGCCTGCTTCAGCCTGTGAAGGGCTTTGAAAAGCAACACACACAGCTGGTTCCATCATCAAACACCTTTGGTTGTTTCACATACAGTTCTTCCTCAAGTGTACCATTGAGAAAAGCATTTTTCACATCCACTTGATGTATCTCCCAGTTCTTATGGACATCAATGCCCAACAGCACTCGACTGGTTCCATACTCGCCGACAGGGGCATAGGTGTTGGTAAACTCTTGGACTGGGACTTGGTGGAAGCCCTTAGCCACTAGCCAATCTTTGTCTTTATGTATCAGACCTTCCAGACTTCTTGTCAACTTGAAAACACATTTCACATCGATGGAATTCCATCAAGGTAGCAGGGGAATCAGCCCAAACACTTCATGCTGGAGTTGGGCATTGGTCTCAGCTGCCATAGCATTTTCCCACTCACCAACGTCTGTGTGCCCACTTGTCTCCATGAGCATTTGTAGTTACACCAATCTATGGTTGGAAGCAGTAGGACTAACTACATGGTTGAAATTGCTGTAGTTTGGTCTTGGTTTATCACATAAGGAACGTCACACAGGTGACGTTCCTTAAGGGAAATGAAAAGTAGAGAAGCGTGGTGGTGTCTTGAGGTCAAGGGACTCAACACAACCTTTCTTTATGAGCAAGGCATCATAGCAGCCATTGGTTAATTTTGGAGATGATGCATCAATTTGTGTGAGCCATTTGATCCTTCCATTATTGGGACGCACTACTAGTTGTAAGCTATACCTCTACAACATCAAGAAGACGAGTGATGATGCATGAAACATTTCATGACAGTACTGGAGTGGCAAACTGAGTTAAAGGTGAAGGCATTCCGGAATGACAATGGCGGTGAGTATGAGGGTTTTCCAGCATGGACAAAGATGAAGAGGATGACATAGCAAAACCCTATGACACACTTTCCATAGCAGTAGGACAACACCAAGAGGGTGAACCATACCATCCTCAACAAGGTTCAGTCTCAAAAAACTGATCAGGAGAAGACAGCATGAAGAGTGACATGCTTTGTTGCATATGTTTGCCCCTTGTTCAGTGTTCTATGGTGGATCAGGAATGCTCTGCCCCTTGTGAGGTGTGACCCCTGGATTCGTCGTAGGGTGACTCAACTATGCTCTGTCTCATGTGAGATATGACCTGTGAGTACACCATGTGGGGCAATGGTTAGCTTGGCCTCTTTGTTGATTTAGCCAAGTGAGAGGTCATGAGTTGGATTTTGGCCCCATGCACATCTTGGTTTATCTGGAAGCTTCCAAGAAACAAAGTCCGTAGCTTCTTGGAAGCTACATGGTTGATCTGTCACTTTGGCACTATGATGCTTATATCTCAAGCACACATGAGTCTATTGGTGATGTGGTAGGGTCAGGCCACTTCTCAGGAATATGCTTTTGAGATATAGGATTGGACATACAGCTATCAAAGGAGTTTTCTTGCATATTGATCAATTAATCCTTGCTTGATTCTCTTTGGTGTATTGACGACTTGAGCTCTTCTTGAGCTATACTACTAAGGTATTAGTACTCTTGAAGGTAAAGTGTATGTCTGGTTATGTTTGGAGTACATGACACATGCCGGCAAAGGAAGAAGGTGTTAAAACATTTGTGAGATTTTCAGTTTTGCGCCTTCTCTACCAGGGGTGATTGGCTCAGTAGCTAGCACAAGGTTATGGGCCGATGCCTCTGGTTAGAGAAAACTCACGCATGCAACTGCAAAGTCACAAGTTCTGAGAGCGCCTTTGCTCTCACCTAACCTCTCTATTCTCAGGTCAACATCAGCACGAGGAGAATGCAACACATTTGCACCTTTCCGCCTTGGGAGCTAACATCAGCCTACATCAGCCTACATCAACTTACAATGACCAACATGAAGAAGGCAAGCAATTTCCTCTTCTCACCGACAGCCTATAGCTGCCTCAAATACAGGTGCATTTTCATCAACAAAACGTGCACCAACTGCATCAATTGTAGTTGTAGGGATGGAAAGGACATGGGAACTAGGGAACCATTCCCCCTTCCATCCGTTTGGTGGAGAGGTGTTTGCGCTCTAGAACTGCTAGTTTAACATCATCATGGATGAAGCAGGCTTGCTAGGATGTTTTGAAAAAACTATCCCAACACCAAACTAGGAGGGTGCTGACCTTGTGGCATGGATCAAGCTCAACACGAAGGCTCTTGCCCTTCTTGTATTCTCCATACAACCCTCAATCCTTTCACACATCAATGGTTATACAGTGAAAAACACAGAGTATGCCAAACTAGGGAAGGTGTTCCAGTCCTCCTCTCTGGCCAACCATCTCTTCCTGTTACAAAACCTCATCAGCATGAGGCTTGGTGAATGGGAGGATGTGTCCACCTTCATGCAAAAGTTTGAGACACTCTTGCAACAGTCCACCAGCATAGGGTGGGACCTGACATCCGATATGCAGGCCATAACTTTTCTCACGACACTGCCGGAGAGCTGGAATCCAACGATTATAGTGATTGGAGGGTGGACTGAAGAGCAAGTTTCCTACACTACTGTCTCAAAGTATGTGCAAAATGAAGCCATGTGTCAAAGCACTACCGAATGAAACATGGCTGTTTTTGCCTCGTCAGAAGACTATGTGGTGGCAATTCCAATGTGGCCTGACTAGTGTTCACTGTGTTCACTCCTACTTTTGTGTAGGTTTTGAGTCGTAGAGTGAGCTTTCTAGTCTCCTGACGCCGTGTTTTTGGGAGTGAAAGAGAGTTGCAAGAAATTCACTTTTGCGAAGGGAATAACAGAATTTTGCATACATTTTTTAACATGGACATGATCACAACATTTGTAGAGCTAGTCATGAGCTCTCCAACCAAACCTTATGTGATTCAGATCACCGTAGCTCCCGCTACATCAGCCAAAGTGCGGCACCCCAATCCAGCCACCCAGTCGTCGGTGCGCACCATGTCACCTGCTGATGCACCCTCATACTTCAGTTACCCATCAAAACTCCTTTCCGTAGACGCAGATGTCTCTGCAAACAGGCGCAGTACCCCTTTGTGCATTTGGGGTCTGTTTCGATTAGTTAATAATTGAGTTTGGTGATGGGGATTGATGTGGTTCGAAACCTGTGCGCGAACCTGTAGTCAGAATTTTGACTGAGTCCCCGACGAACAAAACGTACTACTGAGTTTCTGACCAAAGATTTTGGCTATGTCCCTCAGTAACAAACTGCACTACTGACATCCCGGGAGTCATTCACCAGACCCCTCGACAGCCTTCCCGAGCAAAGTCCCCAGATGGGTATTTGTTACTCTTTCCGGTTGATTATTCACTAGTAGTCGAGCCGCACCCAACTCCCAGAGTCGTTGCGCAGACCCCAAGTTTTGAAGCCCATATCTCCCTCGTTACTTCTCTAATTCTGGTGAAACAACTTTTACCGGATTCAACAACTCGTCGATGTTCAGGGTCAATCCTCCATTCTAGAATAGAAGTAATCCTTGAGCCACTAGATCCAACTGTGAGGAATTTTTTCTCTCTGGCGGCTCCTCGGTGCCTCCCGGCGCTACACTTGGGCATGCGGACGTGCAAATTTTGCAGAGAACACGTAGCCAGATGTGGACTTCCGCTTCTCCACATCACAAACGTAGTCTACATCCGTGTAGTAGACTAGACACAAGGGGTCCACCCACCCCTTGCCATCAAACCTCAAGCATGCGTGCCGCATTGCCTGTAGATAGCGGAGGATGGGCTTGACCGCTTGCAAGTACAGTGGCCCTCGATTAGCCACATACCTGCTCACTAAGCCCACCGTGTAGGCCGAGTCCAGTCAAGTCGCCGCCATGGCGTACATGAGGCTGCCCACTGCCAATTGGTAGGGCACCTTAGCCATATCCTCCTGCTCTTCTTTTGTTTGCGGCGCCATTGGAATACTCATTTCACAGGTGGTGGAGACTAGACTGCCAACTGGTTTGTAATCCTCCATGTCGTATCGCTTGAGCACTTTGGCCACGTGTTTGGCTTGCCCAAGCTCAAGCCTGCGCATCCTCCGGTTCCACGTGACTGTCACCTCAAGGTTGTACTCCAGCTCCCTCATGTCCGACATCTAGAATCTACTGCTCAGTTGCCCTTTCATCCGCTGTAAGCTCAGCAGATCCATTGAGCAAAAAATCAGGATGTCCATGTAGACTGCAACAATCTGATGGAGCTGCTTGTCGTGAAGCATGTACACGCTGGGATCCGAATCACACCGCTTGAGGCCGAGTTGTGCCATGAAGTTGGCCATCTGTTGGTACCAGAATCTATGTGTTTGTTTTAGTCCGTACAAGGACTTCTGCATCTTTCACACCTTGCCCTCCAGCGCCTCCAGTACCTCTCGCACCCCCATGTATATCTGTTTGTCTATGATGACATTGAGGAAGGCCGTCTTTATGTCCATTTGGTGGAACTCCATGTCCTTCATGGCCGCCATCACAAAGATCGCATGGATGATTGTCAACTAGGCAACGGGAGCAAACGCCTCATTGTAGTGGTTGCCCTTACGATGTGCGTATCCCTTTGCCACCAACCACACCTTGTATTTTTCAACCACACCTTCCTTTGTGAACTTGGTCTCAAAGTCTCACTTTGAGCCGATGACCTTTGCATCGTTTGGCCTCTCAACCTGCTCCCACATATCATTTCCCAGGATAGACGCCAGCTCTGATTTGATGAGTGTGTCCCATTGATCCCCTTCGGGCCGTACAAGCACCTCTTGTACGGTGGTCGGCTCCATTAATGTAGCCAACATGTACTGCATCATGCCGATCCATCGATCGGTGCTTTCGTTGAAGTGCTTCCCTGCTTTCTAATTCCTCTCGCTACAGCACAGGTTTTTTGGTGGCGCATCATCGCTTTGTTGTGATCCCTCTGACTCTACATGCTCCAGTGAATCATGAACCGGATGGCTCCCAGAGGATCTCTTCCACTCCGGTGAAACATCACCTCAACGGGCGCCACATCCACTGGATTTTCCACCAACGCCCGATGCACATTCCACCAAGACTATGCGTCGTGACACCCTTGGTGCCTCACCCGCAGGATCCTTTCGGTGGATCTCCTCATCAGCTTGATCTTCATCAGAGTCCCCCGTGTTGGCTCCTACCTCTAGTACATCATCACGATCTCATGCCATATCCTCAAGTTCAGCATCCGCCAGCTCCTTCTCGTAGTCAAGGAGCTGGAACCACTCTCCCATCTTTGGAGAGTCCACCACACCCACATTTTTACTATTGATGTAGCTCTGCTGCTTGTTAAACTCCACGTCTTTGCTACGAGTTATCTCCTGGTGCATGTCGTGGAGCTGGTACGTCTTATGTGCGCTCTCACAGCCAAGCAAGAGATATGCCTTTGCCTGCAGCTCCAGCTTTTTGTCGCACTGCTGTGTAGCCTACACCATTGCGTGTCTTTTGCACCCAAACACATTGAGGTGTACCACTCTTGGCTTGCACCCGCTCCAAGCCTTTTTTGGCGTCTTCTAGCCACTCTTCCCCTTCAACATTGCTTTAGGAGTGAGGTTGATGGTCTAGCTCGCCGTATGCACAGCTTTCGTCCAGAAGCTTTCAGGCAACTCCTCATCAACCAACATGGTCCGTACCATGTTGAGCATCGTCTTGTTTGCCCGCTCTGCCACACCATTGAGGCAAACACGGCGTATTTTGCTCCCATTTCATGCCCTGTTGTTTCATCCACCAACTATATCCCACGCACTCTCTGACGTTGTTGCTGCATAGCACTCTAACCTTCTGGTCAGTCCGCCTCTCCACCACGGCGATGTACTCCTTCAGCTAGTCGAGGACCTTGCCTTTTTCGCTTCATGAAGTACACATATAGTTTCTGCTATAGTCATCAATGAACGTGACAAAGTAACGCATGCCGCTCTTTGACGCCGCTTTGAATGGTCCACATACGTCACTCTGCATGACCTCGAGCAGGACGAGGGACGATTCACATTCCTGTTGAACATTTTGCGTCGTGCCTTGCCCAAAATGCTAGGCTTGCACATTTTGTGATTTATTGCATCAGTCGCATCTTCCGCACCGTCGATGACGAGGCCTCGTGCCAGCTCGCGCTTTGCCATATCCTTCACGATTACACATAAGGAATGCCCCAATGATCGGTACCAGAGGTCCAAATCAGCTCCCCCTCATTTGGCCAGGTTGACAGTGCGATCCTAAAAGTCTACATAATCTGTCATCACGAGGATCACCTTGGTGTCAACAATTTAGAGGCCTCCTACGCACTTAGCCTCCAGCACAAGATTGCTGCCACCATCCTTCCGTACAACTGTCCCCTTTCTCCTCAACAGCACCGTGTGTCCCTTGTTCTTCAAGTGGATGAAACTTAGAATTTCAGCCAAGCTGGGTATGTATTGCACGTCCTTGATGACGCACTACACCTGCTTCCCACCAACCACCACCACCACGTCCACATCACCTTGGCCAGCCGCCGGCTTGACTTGTTCGCAACAAACATGGATTTTCTGGACTAGGTATAGTTGATGAACCCAACCTTCTCGACCTGGGTATGCTTCTCCACTCAAGAGTCAATGATTCTCCAGTTAGCCTTCTTGAGGTAGTGATTTTGATTTCCGTTGAGAGGAACGTCGTTGCCTTTGATGTCCTTACTGCCTGCCTTTGCGTCGTTGGTGCAGTCACGGGCCCAGTGGCCCTCCTTGTCGTAGCTACGACACGCACCTTCCTCGGCACCCTTCTTGTCACTAACATGTCCGCCACCTCCGTTGTCCGTGCCTCCACCACCATGCATTTTGGTGACGAGGACCAATGAGGAAGACGAGGACTCCTTGCAGCTCCATCTTTCCCCCCCGTTGCGGATGTACTCTACGCCTGCACCATAGGTGAGCTTATCCTCTGTTCAACCTCCCAAGACGATGATGAGAGGACTCCAACTGTCAAGAAGGGCCATAAGGATGGCCATCGCCTGTAGCTGCATGTCGATCTTCCAATCCACATCGTTGCATAATGAGGCAAGCGACTCAATCTATTGCATCTTGAAGATGAGATCATCTCCCTCCGTGATCCTCACCATTAGGTGTTGCTTCATCGTGAAGATTTTATTTGTGAGCGACTTGGATTGATGGATGGCATGGAGTTTTTGCCAAGCCTTGGCTACCAGCCTGCACCCCTTGAAGTAGCTCCACTGCAACTCAGCTGTCCCAAACACCAGAAGCATGAGCACCTCTGTGCTCTTCTTTGCAAAGGCCTCCTGTGCTTTTGTCGTTCTTGCTTTGTTGAGGATTTCCATTTCCTTCATGACCTCAAGGAGCCCCTTATGCGCGAGGTGTATCTTGAATTTCCACCTCCATAGTTCAAAGCTAGGGCCACCTACATACTTTTGGATGGGTTGCGTCTCGTTCTGGGCCATTCGCACATTCTTCTTCTCTGGGACCTCGCTGTTTGATGGTAATGTCATCCCCGACAACAATCCTATTTGTTGCGAAAGCTATGAGCTATGTGAAGACCGGTCAGGCTGTGAGCCCATAACCCTTTGTAAAAAAATAGTGTGGTGAAAGTTGCAACATGGCCTGACTGGTCTTCACTGTCTTCACAGCTACTTTTGTGCTGATCCTGAGTCTAAGCATGAGTCTTCTGGTCGCTTGACGTTGTTTTTCTGGGAGCAGAGGAGAGTTGCAAGAAAGTCACCTTTGCGAAGAGAATAATGTAATCTTGCATTAGTTTTTTAACATGGACATGATCAAAAAATATGTAATGCTAGTCATGAGCTCTCCAACACACAAAACCTTATGCAATTTGGATCACCATAACTCCCGCTACGTCAGCCAAACTGTAGCACCCCAATCCAGCCGCTCAGTCGGTGGCGCGCACCATGTCGCCCGTCGGGGCGCCCTCACATTTCAAGGACCCATCAAAATGCCTTTTCGTATGCGCACATGTCCCTACACATAGTGGCAGTGCCCCTTTGCGCCTTTGGGGTCTGTTTGGATGAGTTAATCATTCAGTTTGGTGATGTGGATTGATGTGGTTCATAACCTGTCCGAGGATCTGCAGTCAGAGTTTTGACTACGTCCCCGACTAACAGAACGTACCATAGTATCAGCCATATTTGTTCATTTTTTGGTTATGTTTTTTGTTCCATTCATACTCACTGGCATTTTTTAGTTGTTGTTTGGGTCTACTAAGGAAACTGCCTGGGTACATTGGGGTTGTCATATTCGTCCACTATGCTCAGTCTGGTGTACAAGATTCTGCTGTTCTGCTTTGGACGTTCGAAGTTCTGAGTTCAAAGACCAAAGCCGGCAACCTTGAACGAATGTCGGATCCACAGAACTTCTGATGCGTCACCACGCGCAACGATGCATGACCAAAGCCGGATGTGATCTCTGTCAAAACTTGGGTGTTACAATGTTTGCCTCTGTAACAGCATTGAGCAAAAGATGTGTTGGATTGCCACACTTATGAGACAAATTTTCCCACAGCACTAAGAATTGTTTTAAGAACACAAGGGCAAACAAAAATGATAAGTTTGAACAAATGTGGCCGACAGTACGGTACTATTGAGTTTCGAAATCTGAGCCAGGATTTTGTCTAAGTCCCTGCACAACAAAGTACACTACTGACATCCAGCAAATCATTCACCGGACGCCTCGGTAGCCTTCCAAAGAAAAATCCCCAGATGGACATTTGTTACTCGTTTTAGTGAATTATTCACTGGCAGTCAAACCGCAGCCGACTCCCGGAGTCTTCGCGCATATCCCGATTTTGGAAGCACATATCTCCCTTGTTACTTATCCGATTCTGGTGAAACAACCTCCACTGGATTCAAAAACTGGTCAACTTTCAGGGGCAATTCTCCATTATAGAATTCAAGCAATTCTTGAAATGCTAAATCCAACTGCAATAAACTTTCTCTCTCTGGCAGCTTGTTGGCGCCTCCCAGCGCCGCACTCGGGCATGCGGAGGGGAAATTTTTCAATATGCCTCACGGGACAGCAGCACCTTCCACAAGACCTCCTCCTTTGGATGCAAGAGAAAAAAAAGCACTAGCAACAGTGGAAGGGGTCCAAAGCACCAAGGGAACTGCCAAAACTGTGGCAAGGCTAGATAGTGGGATCAAGAGTGCAGGGCACCCAAGAAGAAGGGAGGAGACACGGATGCATGGAGAGGGGAAAAGGGTAGAAAGGATCCGACAAGCTTGATGGTTGAGTGTGCCTCCAACAAAGGGGGGAGGAATATTCTCAGCCTTAATTAATGGAAAAACGGAAACACCACTTATGAGAAGAGAGACTTCATCCATCTTGCTCCGTGCAAAAAAACTTCAGAGTCACCAACGACAAGGTTGAGACAGCTGAGGGGATTGGAGATAAGCTGTTCACTATGAACTTAAGTGGTGGGGACTCTAGCCTCACGCTAGAGGAAGAAGTCTATTTCATCTCCTCCACAGCCAACGTGCTCTACGTCTCTAAGAAAACTGACCACAACATCCAGAAGCAAAAGCAGTCCCCGGGGTTGTTCATTGTAGCGAGCAAACATTCTCTGAAAATCTGTGGCACACGGTGCTTTGGGCACGTGGCTCATGACACATTGTTGCTTGTGAGAAAGTAGGAGCTAGTGTGTAGGACAGAGCTAGGTGATAAGGGAGAAGGAACTAAAATCTTGTGTGAGCAATGCATTCAAGGCAAGGCCATGAAGGAAACCCTTCAAGGACAGTGGTATGCGTCCTCTTACACCCCTTGACCTCATCCACTCTGATGTATGTGGTCCTTTTTGTATACCATTCGATGGAGAAACCGGACATTTCATCATATGCATTGACAAAAACAGCCACAAGGTCTAGATATACTTTCTGAAAAAGAAAAGTGAAGTGAAGGAAAATGTGCAACCCTTTGTCGCTATGGTTGACTGAGAGAGTCAAAAGAAGATGAAGGTATTTAGGATGGACAATGGGGGATAGTACAAATCCTGTAGGGAGTGGCTCAAGATACAGGACATTGAACACCAGAAAACTACCCCCCAATCATCTCTAAATAACAACATAGCAAAGAGGATGAACCAGAACCTCATGGGCATGACAAGGTGCATGCTCTTTGACACCAAGCTACCTCCTAGGTTTTGGGCTGAAGTTCTACGTACGGCTATCTATCTTGTGAACCTCACGCATACAACAGATTTGCAAAGGAGAGGCAAGAAGAAGTACACACAACAGCTCAAGACACTTGAAGAAGCATGGTCAGGTAGGAAGTCGGACGCTTCCTATCTCAAGGTGTTCGGTTGCACCGGCTTTGCCAAGGTTAAGGTTGGTGAGGGCCCTGGAATTCTTGATGCCAAACAAGCACAAAAACTTATGTTCATTGGCTAAGACATCGTCCATAGAGCTCATCGACTGTGGGACCAAGGATCTAAGAAGGTTATCTACAGCAAAGACATGAATTTCATGAAATGTCTGTGAGAAAGGGAGAGCTTCTTGAACTTTGGAACACTCAGAAACAATGAGAGTAGCCCACTCTCCTCTTACAGGGAGAGAAAGCACTAGCACAATGGCATGGGCTATGTACTGCAACAGGGAGAATATCTGATGAAGATGAATCGCAGGAATGAGACTCTAAGTCCGACATACCTCATCCTCCTCGTGAGGAAGTCACATTTTTCTTTGTGCTCTTAGATTGGTGCTGGTGACACATTCCTGGGTGTGAGTGCAGTGCACTCAAGTCTCTCAGGAAACATCTGTATGGTGCATTTTCGACTGTGATCGGACCCGTCTCTAGTAGTTCACTTCTTCCTTTTGGGCAAATCTGAGACTCGGTGTGAGCTTTCTGGTCGCCTCACGCTATGTGGGACTAACGTTGAGAGACAGTCAGTTTTTCAAGTATTGTTGTGCAATTTTGTGCTAGTTTTCATAGATGGACATGATCTCAACATTTGTAGGGCTAGTTATCAGCTCCCCAATGCACCAAACCATGTACAATTTGGCCAAGCATAGCCCAAGTTACACTTGCTGAAGCGTAAGTCTCACCCACCACAGAAACGCCTAATGCATCCATGGTACGCACACGCTGTGGCGCCTTCCTTCACATGTGAAGCGCCCTTCCCGAGGCACAGATCCCTTTGCATATGATGGAGGGGTCTCCTACACTGTTTCGACACATCTCGGCCACTTTTGGGTTGAGTTTGATGATGGGGTATGAGAGGGTTTGAAACCTGTCCGCGGACCTGCAATCTGAATTTTGATTGTCCTTGAGTAATAAACTGTACTATTGAGTTTCGGAATCCAACCAGGATTTTGGTTGCCCCTGAGTAACAACCTGCACTACTCGTTTTGGTGGATTTGATACACCGGACGCCTCAGTAGTCTTCCAGGGCTTAATACCCAGATGGACTGTTGTTACTCATTCTGGTCGGATTTTCACCGGCAGTCACATCACGGCAGGCTCTCAGAGCCGCCGCGCATACCCCAACTTTGGAAGCTAATATCTCCCTTGTTACTTGTTCGGTTCCGGTGAAACAACTTCCACCGGATTCAGCAACTTATCAAGTTTTAAATGTAATCCTCCACTTTAGGATTCATGCAATCTGTGAGCCGCTAGATCCAAATTTTCAGATTTTCCTTTCTGTGGCTGCTCGTTGGTGCCTCTTGGAGCCGCACTTGGGCATGTGGAGGGGAAATTCTTCAACATTTTCCCCCTTGCACCTGCCATGACCACTTCTCCTGCTTGTTCTCACTCATCTTCCACTGCGTCCTCCAGCCCATCATAGTTGGCCATCCCAAGCCCGGCCACGCTCATAGCGTGCCGGTCCACGGGTTGCACTTTGGTCAAGCAATCCGCAAGCATGTTGTGCGTGCTGTAGTGCTGCAGTACCACTTGCCTTTTTTTAACCATGTCCCATGCATAGTGATAATTGTTAAATGTTTCTGCCCCTTGTTTAGTGTTGTAGGACGGATCAGGAATGCTCTGCCCCTTGTGGAGGTATGACCCCTAGATCCGTTGTAGCGTGACTCAACTATGCTCTGTCTCTTGTGAGATATGACCTGTGAGTACACCATGTGGGTGAGTGGTTGCCCTGGCCGTTTTGTTGATTTGGCCAAGTGAGAGGTCATGAGTTCGATCCTGGCCCCATGCATATCTTGTTTGTTGTGGAAGCTTCCAAGAAAGAAAGTCCGTAGCTTCTTGGACGCTACATGGTTGGTCTGTCACCTTGACACTTGGATGCTTATGTGTCAAGCTCACAGTGCAAGTCTATTGGTGACGTGGCTGGTTCAGGCCACTTCCCAGGAATGTGCTTTTGAGTTCTAGGACTGGACAGACAGCTATAAAAGGACTTGTCTTGCATGCTGATCAATCAACCCTTGCTTGATGCTCTCTTGCGTATTGACGACTTGAGCTCTTCTTGAGATGTAATGCTAAGGCGTTAGTACTCTTGAAGGTGAAGTGTATGCCTGATTAAGTTTGGGGTGCATGACACATAC
>SZWC01006400.1:80636-112991 GCA_023375785.1 Penium margaritaceum
ATTTGTTAAATGTTTCTGCCCCTTGTTCAGTGTTGTAGGACGGATCAGGAATGCTCTGCCCCTTGTGGAGGTATGACCCCTAGATCCGTTGTAGTGTGACTCAACTATGCTCTGTCTCTTGTGAGATATGACCTGTGAGTACACCATGTGGGTGAGTGGTTGCCCTGGCCATTTTGTTGATTTGGCCAAGTGAGAGGTCATGAGTTCGATCCTGGCCCCATGCATATCTTGTTTGTTGTGGAAGCTTCCAAGAAAGAAAGTCCGTAGCTTCTTGGACGCTACATGGTTGGTCTGTCACCTTGACACTTGGATGCTTATGTGTCAAGCTCACAGTGCAAGTCTATTGGTGACGTGGCTGGTTCAGGCCACTTCCCAGGAATGTGCTTTTGAGTTCTAGGACTGGACAGACAGCTATAAAAGGACTTGTCTTGCATGCTGATCAATCAACCCTTGCTTGATGCTCTCTTGCGTATTGACGACTTGAGCTCTTCTTGAGATGTAATGCTAAGGCGTTAGTACTCTTGAAGGTGAAGTGTATGCCTGATTGAGTTTGGGGTGCATGACACATACATGCAAAGGAAGAAGGTGTAAGAACCTTTGTGAGCTTTTCGGTTTCGCGGCTTCTCTGCCGGAGGTGGTTAGCTGAGTAGCTAACAATAATGCACTTTGATGTGCTTTGTCCTCTTGTGTTGCATCAGGTGGTTGGTCAACCAGATGGAGCCGATGTTGTCCTCTTGTACCACCATTTGCTCCTGATGCAGCAGACGCAGCTCCCCCAGTAATCTGTGAAGCCACACTGCCTCTTTGACTACCTCAGCCAGTGCAATGTACTCTGATTCCACCATGGAGGTGGCAACACAGTCATGCTTCCTGCTGCACTACAAGATCGCTCCACCAATGAGGAAGAACACAAACCAGGATGTGGATTTACGCTTGTCCACATCGCCAGCGTAGTCAACATCTGTATAGCAGACCAGATGCAAGGGGTCCGTCCGCCCCTTGCCGTTGAACCTCAGGCGCGAGTGTCACATTGCCTATAGTTAGCAGAGGATGCACTTGAACGCCTGCCAGTGAAGTGGTCTTGGATCGGCCACGTACCTGCTTACTTGGCCCACCACGTAGGCCAGGTCCGGTCGATTCGCCACCATGTCATACATGAGGCTGTCCATCGCCGATTGGTAGGGCACCTCTCACCGTCCGTTCAATGTTTTGTCGGAGCACAAAGGTCCCTTGGAAAGCCACCGGTTGATGTAGAGTACAGCCGTTTGATGGATCTTGTTGTTGCACCGTACGTACACGTTGTGATCCACCTCACAACGCTTGAAGTCTAGTTGTGCTATGCAGCTGTCCATCTATTTGCACCAACGTCAAGACAATTTTTTTAGCTAGTACAAGGACTTCCACAGCTTGCACACCTTTTCCTCCCCAGCATCCAACCCCTCCAGCACCTCCATGCAGATTTCTTTATTGATAATACCATTGAGGAACATTGTCTTTATGTCCATCCAACGGTGCTCCATGTCCTTTACGGATGTCATCGCAAGGATCACACGGATTCTTGTGAGCTTGGTGACGGGGACGAATGTCTCATCCTACTGCTTGTCCTTATGTTGTACGTACCCCTTCTCCACAAGACGCTCCTTTTAGTTGTCTACCATACCTTCTTTTGTTAACTTGGTCTTGAAGATCCACTTGGAGTCTATGACCTTGGCATCTTTTGGCGTGTCAACTAGCTCCCACGAGTCATTTTCTACAATGGAAGCCAATTCCAACTTGATGGCGACGTCCCATTGCTTCCCCTTGGGTAGCGCAAGTGCCTCTTGCACGGTTTTTGGCTATATTGATGCAGCCAACATTCATCACATCATGCCGATCCAATGAATGGTACCTATGTCAAAGCGCTTTTCCACTCTCCAACGCCTTCCGCTGTGACACGATAGTTTTGGTGGCACCTCGTAGCTCTACTGCGATCCTTTCAACCCACTCACTCCAATGAAACATTGACCGGTGGCTTTCCAAGGGTCTCTCCTGCTTCAGCAAAACATCAACAAGTCGATCGGCACATCCGAATGATTTTCCTCCAACGCCCAACGCAAACTCCTTCGGGAGTGCAAACTTTGGCATCCGTTGTACCTCCTCCTCCTCCTCCTCCTCCTCCTCTGCCAGATTTGCAGTCCATCAGCATCATCGTCAGAGTCCTCCACATCGACTGCTTTCTCTGTTGCACCACTCCACTCCGACGTCGCATCCTTGACCTTTGCGTCCTCTGGCTCCATGTAGTCAAAGAGAGGGAACCACTTCCCCTGTTTTGGAGTGTTCCCAATGCTCATGNCTCCTCCTCCTCCTCCTCCTCCTCCTCCTCCTCCTCTGCCAGATTTGCAGTCCATCGGCATCATCGTCAGAGTCCTCCACATCGGCTGCTTTCTCTGCTGCACCACTCCACTCCGACGTCGCATCCTTGACCTTTGCGTCCTCTGGCTCCATGTAGTCAAAGAGAGGGAACCACTTCCCCTGTTTTGGAGTGTTCCCAATGCTCATGTCATTAATGCTGCTATTGAAACTCTGCTGCTTGTCAAACTCGACATCACGACTATGGATGATCTGTTACGCGTGCAGGTTCTAGAGCCAATGCACCTTTTGCGCACTATCGTATCCGAGGAACAAGTACAGCTTCGCCCGGGTTTTCAGTATGCGCCTTGCACCCGAACACCTTCAAGTGTACCACATTTGGCTTGTGCCTGCTTCAAACCTCCTATGACATCTTTCGGCCATCCCTACCCTTTAGCACCACTACTGGGGTGATGCTGATGGTGTAGCTCTCTTTATACACAGCCTCTGCCCAAAACCATCACAATAACCCCGCATCCACAAGCAATGTCCACACCATGTTTAGTGGCATCTGGTTCGCCCTCTCCGCCACTACATGAGACTGTGGCGAGTACGGCATAGTGGGTTCCTACTTGATGCCCTGCTGCTTCATCCACCTACTACAACCTACGTACTCTCCGCCATTGTTTTTGCGTATTGTTTTGGTCATTTGACAAGTATGCGTGTCCACCGCTGTGACGTACCCCTTGAACCGCTCTAGGACCTCACCTTTCCACTTCATGAAGAACACAAAGAGCTTCTTGTTTTTGTCACCAATGAAGGTGACAAAGTATCTCAAGCTGTTTTCTCACTTCATTTTTAATGGTCCCCACACGTCACTGTGCACGACCTCCACCAGGTCCTTTGCACGAGCCAAGTTCTCTTTGAGCGGCTTGCACCGCGCCTTGTCCAAAATGGAAGACTCACACTTTTTTTGTACTGCTGCATCTGTTTTCACGTCTGCTGCATCGTCAATGGCAAGGCTGTGTATCATGTCGCGCTTCACCATCTCCTTAAAAATTGCAGATGCCAAATGCCCCAACCATCGATGCCTAAGCTCCAGATCAGTGCTTCCTCCTCTGGCCATGTTGTTGATGTGCTCTTGTGAGTCTATTGCATCTTATGCCACGGGGATCACCTTGGTCTCCATGATATAGAGACCACCCACGCGCTTTGCCGCTAGCACGACCTCGCTGCCATCATCGTTGTGTACCACTGCGCCTTTCCTGTGGAAGAGCACCTCATACCCCTTATCCATCAAGCGGCTGACACTCAAAATGTCAGCCAGGCCAGGGACGTGTTGCATGTCACGGATTGTGTGCAGCTCCTTCTTCCTGCCCAACATGACTTCCACCTCCACGTTCCCCTGGCCAGCCACCAGCTCGACTTTGTCGTTTGCAACCACCATTGACTTGGAGGACTTCCTGTAGGTGACGAACCCCACCTCGGCCACAAAATCGAGGCACCGCCCGGTGGCCTTCTTGAGGAAGTGGTTTGTTTTACTAGTGAGGAGCAACTTGCCTTTGATGTTCTTGGCACCGGCCTTTGCCTCCTCCGGGCACTCATGGGCCTAGTGCCCCTCCTTCCCGTAATTGCGGTACGCACCTTTCTTGGCAGACTTCTTGCCGCCATCCTTTCCACCGCTTCCTTTTCTCCCGCTTCCGCAACCACACATTTTGGTGACAAGGGCCAATGAGGAAGACGAGGCATCTCCACAGCTCTGTTGCTGTGCCTCATTCCGGATGTTTTCTCCAACAACGCCATAAATGAGCTTGTCCTCCGGCCATCCTCCGGGGACGGTGATGAGTGGACCCCACCTATCAGGTAGGTTCATGAGGAGGGCCATCGCCTACAGCTATGAGTCAAATATTCAACCTACGCCATTGCATAATGAGGTAAGCAAATCAATCTGCAGCATGGCAGAGATGACATAATCTCCCTCCTCAATTCTCCCCATGAGGAGCCGCTTCATTGCATAGATTTTGTTTTCCAGCAACTTGGATTGGTGGATAGCATAGAGATTTTGCCGGGCTTTGGTTGCCAGTTTTCAGCCTTGGAAGAAGACCCACTGTGGCTCAGTTGTCCTGGAAACCAGGAGCATGAGCACCTCCATGTTCTTCTTTTCAAAGGCTTGCTTCTTTTCATCCGTAGATGTTGCCTCTGCAAGTACCTCCGTTCCCAACATGACCACCAACAGCCCCTTATCCGCAAGGTGCAGCTAGAACTGCCACATCCACAGCCCAAAGCCTATGCCGTCCGCATACTTCAGGATGGGTTGGGTCTCCATCTGTGCCATTTGTGTAGCTTCTACTCCGACACATTCTTTTAACTTCACGGCGGTATTGTCCACATTGACCATCTTGTACTCTACAGAAGACGTGAATGTCTTGGAGAGGGTAAATTTGGGACCATAACCCTTTTCAGAAAAAATCTGTGTGGTTCAGTCCCGACTTTCATTCGATTCATCTCTAGTGGTTCACTTCTTCCTTTTGGGTGAACCTGAGAGTGAGCGAGGGATTTTGGGTTGCCTCACACTATGTGGGCAAGAATTTAGAGACATTGGATTTAGTGGAGGAGATTTTACAATATTGCGTGAGTTTTTGTACATGGACATGATCTGAACATTTATTAGGGTATTCATGAGCTCTCCAATGAACCAAACCATGCAAGATTCAGCCAATCGTAGGCCAAGCTACCCTTGCCCAAGCGCAGGTCTCACACACCACGGAAACGCCTAAAGCTTCCATGATTCGCATACAACGTCGTGCCTTCCTTCACGTGCGAACCGCCCCACCGAAGGACATGATGGAGGGATCCTCTGCACTGTTTCGACACACCTTGGCCACTTTTGGGTTGAGTTTGATGATGGGGTGTGACAGGGATTGAAACATGTATGCGGACCTGCAGTCAGAGTTTTGACTCTCCCTCAGTAATGAACTGCAGTACTCAGTTTCAAAGTCTGAGCCAGGATTTTGGCTAAGTCCCTCAATAACAACCTGCACTATTGGTTCCGGTGTATCATATCCAGTGGACGCCTTGGTAGTCTTCCAGGGCTAAATACCCAGATGGAAATTTGTTACTCATTTTGGTTGATTTTTCACCGGTGGTCGAGTCGCGACCGGCTTCCAGAGACGCCACGGACACCAACTTTGGAGCCTACTTGTCCGATTCCGGTAAAACAACTTCCACCGGATTCAGCAACTCATCAACTCTTAGGGGCAATCATCCATTTAGGATTCAGGCAATCAGCAAGGTGCTAGATTTAACTGAAAGGATTTTCCTCTCCATGGCGGCTCTCCAGCCCCTCCCGGCGCCGCACTTGGGCATGCGAAGGTGAATTTCTTCAACAGACTCTATGCTTATAATTTCAGTATGTGTCGGTAAAACAGTGGCAATGGGCTCTCTCTGATCCTTGTCCTTTGGTGTGGATACGGGAGGTGAGGTATCATTCCTTCAATCAAATCCTAGCACTCATGTTGTGTGGATAGTGCTCACAGGCTTTGATGTTTAGAACATGCGTGAAAGTGCACAAATTCTAGTAAGGCATGTGATTCAAGAACGATGCGTCCTGAATGTCAAGAAAATAATGACTCATGGGATCCCAAAAGTGCCATGCCTCAGAGGCATGCAAAAATCCTGTGAATAAAGACCAGCGACCTCGTGGGTTGAGCTTATTTTTGCACTCTATCTGCACAAACCACAAGCATGCCATTGTGTCCCACACCCTGGCAGGACGGAGGTCCACCTTTCTTTGAACAATTTTTCCCAAAGTGTGTCTGCTTTGGGATGTAGATCCTATGGGGCGCAGTTCCACACCCAAGTGACATTCTTGACCGCTTCTTTGGTGAAGCCAAACAAAATTTCTTTGCCACCCCATTCTGTTGTGGTGTGTAGGGTGCAGTGGTTTGATGCTCAATGCTTTTGACTTTGAGTGCTGCACTAAGGAAACCCAAAAACTTGCCACCTCTATCTGTGTGCAGTTTCAATAACTTGCATTTCATGTAGTATTCAGCAAGGGGAATCCATTTGGTAATTGCCTCTTGAGAGTTTCTTTGGTCTTAAGTTGGAAATCCCAATGGAACCAACTGTAGTCGTCTGTAAGTGTCAGTACATGATGTGACCCGTACTAGACTGAGGGGACAGGCTTGGGTTCCATTATGTCAGCGTGCACCAGATGAAGAGGAAACTTGCTTTTGCTATTTGACCTAGAGAAGACTTGCCTGTGAACCTTCCCCTCTTGAAATTCAAGACAAGTATCTGCCTTAAGCCCATGGGGACAGTCCTCTGGGTGTAGTCCATGTGTAGAAGCATGCTTGAGCATGTCCTAAACAAAGTCAGCATGAATATGTCCCAAAAGACAGCAGTTCAATGTGCTTCATATCAATGGCTATCACAATGTGTGCTTGTGGTAGCTGTGAGTGCATGGGGACAAGGGGAAAGAGAGTGGGACAATAGAGCATATCAGAATGTAATGGCCCATGAGCAAGCACAGCACCAGTCACATCAAACAGCATGCATCGTTGATTTTTCATGATGGTGGACACGCTGGCTTGACAAGCAAGCTGCCCTCTTGACAACAGATTCACTTTCAGCCTTGGCCTCAAGCTGCCCGGTGGAGCAAGGGCGATGTAGTGAGGTGGGAAGCCAGCACATGGATGAGAGCGGGAATCGAGTTTCACAAGCCCCATGGTGGAGCTTGCTCTCACTATGAGTTACCTCAACTCTCTCCTTCAGCATGCCCTGCACACTCATGGCTACAAGGAGAGAGGGTACAAAAATAGATAATCAACAGAATTAATTGAAAACTTACTAAAAAACTTGGTCAGTTTGTCTTGGTTTACCTAGACAATGTCTTGATTTCATCCAAATCAATGGAGGAGTACATTGAATGTCTGTGTGAAATCCTTGCGATCCATCTAGAGTAAAAGATCTATGCGAAGGTGAGTATGTGTGCGTCTGCACAAGATGGGCTTGAATACCTTGGACACAAAGTCGGCAAGGAAATTATCCTTTGGACCCACAAAAGGTCCAAGCCGTGCCTAAAATGTTTTAGGCCAATATGGTCTTCCTCTGACTTGCAAACTATTTTTGACGGTTTATGGAAGGATATTTGACTTTGGTAGCTCTACTAATGAGGCTCAAGTGAAATGACATGCATTAGAAATAGATGATGGAAAGCTAGACATTTCATCAATAGCAACCATCTGGACTCTTCCACATCCATCGTGGGAGGTGTGATATGATGCATTGGTTATAGGACTCGGAGTAGTCCTAATGAAGAATGGTCATCCACTTGCACAGGAGAGCCAAAAGGACATCCATACAAATGTGTGATACATGATCGGTGATGATGAACTCCTTACAATTGTACATGCTTTCGAAATGTGGCATGCTCACCTCAATGACGCTAAAGGGGATGTGACGGCCGTGTCCGACCAAACTGGTTGGCTTTTCTTCCAAATGTGTTTTGAACCTGTCAAGATAACATTCATATTGGAGTGAATACCTGAGTCGATATTGTTCATGTGGGAATGTCCGCCAGGACATATCAACGTGGCCAATAAACTAAACTGAGAGGCTATGGAGATTAAATCAATCACCAAGATTGGTGGGTTTTTATGGCCAATACAACAGCTACAATGCGAACTCTAGACCTGCTACACCTCTGTGTCAACTAACTTGAGGAAGTTATCCACTCGAACGGTTTTGAAGATGGGATTCGAATTGGCTGCCAGCCCAGAGGGGCCAGCGGACACGGTTGGAGCTGCCAGCTCGGAGGAGCCTGCGGACATGACTGGGGCTGCTAGCCCCGAGGGGCCAGCAAACGTGACTGGAGCTGCCAGCCCGGAGGAGCCAGCGGACGTGATAGGGGATGCCAGCCCAAAGAAGCAAGCGGACGCGACTGGGGCTGCTAGCCGGGAGGGGCCAGCGGACGCGACTGGAGCTGCCGACCCGGAGGGGCCAACGGACGCGACTGGGGCTGTCGGCTTGGAGGGACCATGTGATGTGCGGCCAGGAAGCGATAGGATGGGGAACGGACTCACAAATAACCTCCGAGACGGGAGGGACACGACAAGCCGGATCGGACGAGGTCGTGAGGAAAAAGCTCCACAAAGAAGAGGGCATCATGGCTTTCGACGATGCAGTGCCGGGAGGGATCCCGGAAGCGCTAGGCCTTAGACTGAGGGGAGACACCAAGGAAGGTCCAAGGACGTCCACCGGGGGGCGAGCTTGTCTCCCTACTGCGGGGCGGGCAGGCACACAATGGCTACACAGCCATCGACACGAGCTGTGTGGAGGTTAGCACGCCCACAGCACCAGTGCTAGTATGGCATAGACAAGCGGGGAAGGGGTCCATGGGGAATCCGATTCCGGACACACGTCATGTAGGCCATGGCCTCGAAGTAGAATTTATCAGAGAGGCTTGAATCAACTTGCATAGTGCAGATGGCGTCAGCCATTGTGCGGTTCCACCGCTCGAAGACGACGTTCTGGGCCGATGTGTAAGGAGCAAACATCTTGTGGTGGATATCGCAACAGGTGAGAAAATTTGTGGTCTCTCCCATGTACTCACCATCATGATTGGAGCAAAATTGGCGGAGAGGCCGGCCACACTCACGCTCGGCACGGAAAAGCCAGTCTTGAATGGTCGGAGCGACATCGCTTTTCTGCTGAAGGCAGAAGACCCGACGGTAGCGAGAGTAGCCGTCAGTGAGGGTGTGGACATAGTGACCATGCTCCTCAACAGACTCAGTAGGGAGAGGACCCATGAAATCCGAATGGACGAGGTCCAGAGGGACGGACGCACGAGAGAATGACTGGGGGTAGGTGAAGCGGTGCATCTTTCCCTGAGCGCGATCAATGCACTCCGTGGGGCATAGCCACGGGAAGGATTCCGGGTCTAGGCCCTTGGCTGGTTGGGTGCAGAGCATGCATTCGATCGCAGCAGAGTGCACGTGGCAAAGGCGGTGGTGCAAGAGAAAGGTGTGCTGTGGGGGCAGTGTGCTGGTGACAAAGACATGGTCAGTCGGGGCGGACGGGGAGAGGATGGGGGAATGGAAGGACAGAGAAGGTATGTGCCACACGTTGCCACGAGCAGTGGCGCGTAGAACGACGAGACTGGACAAACGGAAAGAGACAGTGCCAACGCCATACGAGTGCAGAACGTCCATGCTCATGCTGTCAAGGGCAGTGGACAGAAGGCTGAGCTCAAGACTTGGGACAAAGAGGACATCCGTCACGAAAACATCACCGGCAGGGCCACGAAAACAAACACCACCAGCACCACAGACAAGTAACGTCTGTCCGGAGCCCGTCCAAACACCAGACACTTTGCCAACAGGACCAAGCACACTGAAGGCCTCACAAGAGGTGGTCATGTAATGCGTGGCCCCAAAGTCGATGATCCAGGTCTCGGTAGGGTCCTGGACCGGAGTCGCCAAATCATTAACAGCCACATGGCAGCAAGCAAGGGATGCCGATGCGGTTGACGGTGGCACGAACCGATAGTGCCAATCATCAAGCCACGCGACGTCATCATGAAGAGGAGTAGAAGGCACGGGAGAATATGAGGAGGATGAGGAAATAGGACATGACCGCAACTCAGTCTCAGTCATGCAAGGCAGGGCAGACAGGCACGTTGCAACACAACTCCTACTTTCCTGGGGGGGAGGGCGGGGCAAGCCGAGGTGGAGCGCAATGAACTGCTCCAACTGACGCTTGAGGGTGGACGGTTTGGGAGTGTAGATGGAGTGTGGAGTGACAGCGCCGGAGCATGGGTAGAAGGAGGACCGCATCGGAGATGGAAATGGAGGTACCGATGGCTACAGATGATGCTACTGTGGAGTTGGCAACGGATGGACCAGCGAGGTTGTCGGAGGGGTGGTGCTGCTATACGAGGTGGAGGTGTCAGAGCTAGCGACAGCAACATCGACAGAGGCGAGACGACGCTCACGCTGGGGACGCATGGTGGCGATGATGCACGCCTCGTCCGTCAGTAATGGGAAATTGTACCACCTGTGTCGTGGCTGGCCACAGTTGTGGCAGACCAAGCTACCACCAGTAGACCCAGTCGTCTGCTACTGCTACTGTTGCGGCTGAGGGCCCCTGCCCTTCTTGCCCTTGTGCTTCTTCATTGACGACAAGGAACTAGTGGATGCAGCTACTACGGGAGAAGCGACAGCCACTGAGGCGACTATAGGGGAAGCGAAGCATCTATGTATTAGATGTGAGACACCAGATGAGCTTCCTCAATCTTGAGGAAGAGCTCGTATGCCCAGGGCATGAGGGTGCACGGGACCGCCATAGTGGAAAGGACATCTTGGGAGTAGTGGACGAAGACGTCGACATACGCGGTGGTGGCACGCCACTTGATGGTGAGGAGCACGGCCAGAGGTTTCCAGGCGACGGAGTACGTCCTCAGCCCCCTACCAATAGGAGATGACCGTCTCGGTCTCTCCCATGTGCAGGGAGTTGAATTCCCGTAGCAGGCGGCTGGTCTTAGCCTCATTGGATAGGCGATGGGGATGGATGAGGACGTGCCATGCGGCCGTAGGGTCTGGTGTCCCACCGGTAGTGAAGTCACCGAGGAAGGGCTCTAGGGCCAGGCGTGAAGTTGGAAGAGTGCTTGAAAGAGCACACGTATGACGCGACTTGCGTCATACACCTCGTCAGCCTGGGTGGAGTCGTATAGATGGGTGTAGTACGCCCACAAGCCCTCACCCTGTTCCTAGATGCGGAAACTGAGTTCCCAACTCAGGAAACGTTTTCCGGCCTAAAGCGGTGGGGGCGGGGTCTCAAAGTCCTTTGGTCGGTAGCCGGCACCCAGAGTGGGGCTGAGGACTGAAGTCACTATCTACCGCAGGCGCTAAGTCTGCTGTTGCACTAAGTAATGCGTGGTAGTAGACACAGCAAGGCTGGTGTGCCCAGGGGGAAGGAAAGGCGGCAAGGCACTGGCATGAGTCTGTGATGCCAACAACTGTAGTACTGCAAGTTGCTGCATCGGTGCGGCAAGCAGTTGGTGAATGGCAGCCAGGAGGTCAGAGGCACCGGCGACGAAGCTTGGAGACTGCTGCTGCTACTGTTACTGTTGCTGCTGCAATTACGCTCCGGCTCTCATGCCAAGCTAGAAATGCTAGGCAGCAGGTTGGGGTAGCAGCCTTGTTGATGCAATGTGCGAGCTTCCACGCTCGTTGATTAGTCTGCTGCCCCCTCAGTCTGCCGTCTAATTCTAGATGCTCTGAGTTTGTTACTCAAAAACGAGTGTGTCAGTGTTAGCGCCAGAAAGCAATTGAAAACTACAAGTTATCTATTGAGAATGAAGAATGAACAACAATGGGAGACCCCTCCAAGTTCTAGCCCCCCCCCCAGCTCTGTACAGATTGTTATTCAACTAACCACCCAATGAGAAAATAGGCCTAGACCTGTTTTCTAGCAGGCAGGGTTTTCTCGTTGAGCCATGCTAGATGACAGACAGCCCAAAACTCGAGCGTCGTCCGTTTTGCCTGAAAATTGCACAATACCACAACATTGACGCTGTGAACACGGTCATGCGGTCGGAAACAGCTAGCAGCAAAGAGTTATGGCTGCCCGAACCTAGGCAGTGCCTACGATGGTCCATGATGCCAAACAGTGGCATGCAACATGAGCCATGGACCCTAGACAGAGCATGATGCTGCAGACACAATAGTACAGTGAGATGCAACGCTGGAGGCATGCAGACAACATCTATGGTGGCCTTTTTCCGCCGGCGGTCTGACCGCCGAGGAGGCCTGCCGATGGAGCTGAGCACGTTGCCACAAGGAGGAGGCTCGGAGCTAAGCACGTGTAGGCCTCAGCGTACGCCGGCTCCAACGGACGACAATGTAGCGGCATCGAGTCTCGCCGTCAGTCCTCTGCACGCCAATGTACACAAGTCGGGAGGACACAATAGAGCACAATGAGAGATGCAAAAAAACCAACACTCCTCGTGGGAGTGGTTTTCTCCTTGCCCAAGTCGTCGTGGCTCACCACGCCTTTCAAAACATGTTTGAGAAGATGCATACAAGCTTCCTAGCAACACAGCCGATGACTGGGCGGCATTGCCTCATTAGACGGTGACAACAGCCACAAGTCATACACATGACGGCAAGGGTCTGGCTAGGAGACATTAGTGAGAGTGTCATAATGCTTCAATTACATTTGTAAAGAGAAATGAAATTTGGCATGTCCATGGCACAAGTACATGTCACGGCGCACGGCGGGTGTCACACGCGACAGCACAAAGTCTGTCAAAAATGCCGGCCCAAAACCACTATTTTGGCCGTAACTCAGCATAGACATGTCCGAACGCTACACCGTCTGAACTGAAAGGTGCAAAATGACAAGCAAAGTGCTACAACTGGTCACACGCATGCATCCGGCATCAAAAGATGGACACACAATGCAAATACATCCAAATCGGGCCCATGGCCAATCTTCTAATGAACTCCTACGTGTTGCAGAAAAAAATGTAGGAGGTCCCAGACAGTGTTTAAAACTCTGGGACAATCGTCAGTCAGCTCCAAACTGGTAGTCCGCCACCACACGACGCACCAGTACCATCTAGGTCCGCATGAGGGATGTGCACAAGCATGGACACTGCCAAGTGGTCAGTGGAAACTGTACAGGTCGACAGGAACATCACAAATCACAACATTGGTGTTTATTAATATGGTTATGGCTTCCTTGTTATTTGTAATTACTCATGTATTCTGTAAGAAAGAACGGTGGAAACTTTGTGATTGTGTTTACCGTCGAGATGGTCGTTTGGAGTCGAATTTCACTACTTGCTTCACGTAGTGCGTCAAGCTTGACGTGACCTCATGGTGTCAGTCGTAGGAGCATGGCAATGGACTGTTGCAATTAGGTAATGATTGCAACAGTCTTTCTAGACTGTAGAATTGGAGGTTTTGTTCCAAAAGTTCAACATAAACCCTCCTAAATAGAGTGTAAGAAATCGGACTCGAGAGCCAGTCCACGGAGAAAACTCTAGCGTCTGCAGAAAATCCAAAAAGGACCCCGGCAAGCACTCGGGATGTCATGGCAGCTGTCTGGCAGCTCGTAGTGCACCGAGCCACCACTCGTCGGTGCCCTGGCGCCAGCTGCGTCCGCACCGTGGATCATGTCGTCATGCTCTCCAGTAATGCCGTTCCATATCACCAGTACTAGGAATACGGATAATCACCGCGTCATCGCTAGTGACAGTTGGAAGCCACACAAACCTGAGAAAGTGCATACAAGCTTCCTAGCAACACAACCGCTGACCGGGCGTCAGTGCCCGATCAGACGGTGACGACGGTCACAGGTCGTACACACAACGGCAAGGGTTTGGCTAGGCGACACAAGACACAGTGTCAGAATGCTTCAATACAGCATATGTAGAGAGAAATGACAAATGACAGGCCCAAGGCATGAATACCTGCCGCGACGCACGGTGGGTGTCGCACGTGGCAGTCCAAGAGCTGTCCTAAAACCGGCCCCAAACCACTGTTTTGGCCATAACTCTGCGCACACATGTCATAATGCTACGCCGTCTAAACCTAGACGTGCAGAATCAAAAGACAAACGCTACGACTGGTCACATGCATGCCTCCATCGACTGACAGTGAGCATAAAATGAAAATACATGCAAATAGGCCTCATGGCCACTCCGCCGAAAGACGCCTGCAAGACGTAGAAGACACAGCAGAGAGTCCCGGTGGCATCTGGGGATCAGGAACAGTGGTCGGTCAGCTCCAAATGGGTATTGCGTTGCCTGTCGTCGCGCCGATGTCATCAGGGCCGCCTGCCTCAGGGATCTACACGAGTATGGACACGGCCGAGTGGTCACAGTAAACTGTACAAGAACGGTACAAAGTACAACACTCCCCCATGACCCGATGGTACACATGTCCATACGCGTGCAGCACTGGTACAACCACATAGTGTGTGACACAGACATATGAGACACAGACGCACATCCCACACTCAACCACTGTCACACACGGGGTGAAGCCCAACAGAACGAATGGCCACCAGGAACTTTCCGCGGGCAAGTGCCTTCGTCAAGAAATCAGTACGTTGCAAGTCAGTGCCAACCCGCATGATGGAGATCACGCGTCACTCGACCAGATCACGAACGAAGTGATGCTCAACCGCAATGTGCTTTGTGCGATCATGAAAAACACCAGAGTTCTCCACAATGGCAAGAGCACTCTAGTTGTCGCAACGCAGCACAATGGCGGGTACGGACTGCCCAAGCTCAAGAAACAAGCGCTATAGCCAAACTGCCTCAGCAGCCCCTGCGCCCAAAGCCACATACTCTGCCTCCGACGAGCTATGTGCAATGCAGCCCTGCTTCCCACTTCGCCAAGACAAAGCGGTACCAACGAGCAGAAACACGTAGCCAGTGCAACTGCGCTCATCAGGGCTCCAAGCCCAATCGCTGTCTGTGTAGCCGTCAAGGACCACCGAACACTGCCGACAAAAACAGAGTCCGAGATACCGCGTGGAGACCACGTGCTATACCACTCGCACAGCCGCGTGAAGAGCTCTCGCACGTGGAGCCTGCAAGAACTGAGCGAGGAGGTTGACGGCGAACGCGATGTCGGGACGCGTGGTAGTGGCCAGGTACATCAGAGATCCGATAAGACGGAGGTACAAGGTCACGTCCACTGTCTCCCCCAGCTATGTACGGCCATCCATCTTCAGGGCATTCTGCCCATCAGGTGTGAGGGGTGTGGAAGCAGTAGGCACTGCACCAAGGAGATCGCTAAAGTGCTCCCCCACGACTCGTGCGTATCGGGCCTGATGCAGCAACAGTGTCGGATGTCTACGATCTCGCACAATCTCCATACCAAGAAACACCGATGCAGGACCGAGGTCCTTCATCCTGTAGGCAGTCTGCAGGACAGCCTTGGCCTCCTTCACGGCCTCCANTTGTGGAGACTGCTTGAGGCCGTACAAGGACTTGCGCAAGCGCCAGACCTTGTCACCATCCTCAAAGCCTGGTGGCTGAGCCACGTAGATCTCCTCATCCAGAGAGCCACGGAGGAACGCGTTGTTCACATCCATCTGGTGTAGTTCCTAGTCATGCTGAGCCACTACACCGAACAGAGCTCAAGCAAAGGTCATGCGGCCGACAGGGGCAAAGGTGTCAATGTAATCAACTCCCTCAATCTGAGAGAACCCCTTGACGACCAAGCGGGCCTTGTAGCGTTCCAGTGAGCCATCCGGCTTCACTTTCTTGCGAAAGACCCACTTGACCTGAATCACCTTCCTCCTAGGGGGAAGGTCGACCAGCTTGTAGACTCTGTGCTCTCGGACAGCGCGAAGCTCATCCTCGCAAGCAGCTCGCCACGCATCAGCATCCTGCGATGAAAACGCCTCCCTCAATGTGCCTGGGTCAGGCGCCATAGAGGGGGAACTCTGCGTGGCAAGTGTACAGGCCTCAGTGTCAGGCCTGACGGCCACGAAATCAGCTGCTGCGTCACAGGCAATATGGAACTCGCGAGTGACCAGGTCGTGCCCTATGGGGCACGCTGGGTGGACCTCTGAAAGCTCAGTGCGGACACTCAGGCCTAAGGCCTTTGTACCTCGATCACTGCTTGCGATGCTACGAGAGGAACGCCTGGATCCGGAACCCGACGCTCGCTCAGCTCCGGAATCCAGTGGTCGAAGGCGACCACCGGGCTCACGGGAGTAACCGGAGGTCGAGGGGCACACCTCAGGCTCAGGAACAGGTACAACCACAGGGACAGGTACGACCACAGCTGGTGAGGGCTGAGACGAGGCCGGAGATGCCGTGCGAGGAGATGCGTGTGTGGGGACACAGAGCTGGGGGTGACAGCAGGCAATGCTGGCCCGGACACTGAGACAGGAGTGTCAGGCGACGTAGGGACAGGAGTGGGCTGGACTAGGTCAGACGCCGGAGCAGGGGTGCCAGTAGACACAAGTGATGATGCAGGAGAAGGCGTGAGAGCAGTGGTACCTGTGGGGTGTGAAACAAGCTGAAGAGGCGGAATCTCTGGACCAACGGCAATGATAGCCAGATCATCAAGTGCTGGAGACCGAGAGGGGACTCGAGCGGACACATCAGCCTGACGAGGAATGGTCGCTGGCAAAAAAGTCTGCCCCATCCGCTGAGGACCCTCACAGGAAGGGACATGAGCTACAGAGAGGGCTGTAATCGAAGTCAGATCACGGTATGTGAGTGACTCAAAAAACAGCACGTCACGGGACTCAATGACATGACGGCGAGTGGGGTCCCAAAAGCGCCAGGCCTTTGACCGCGGGGAGATGCCAAGAAATGCACACAAGTGACCCCGAGGGGAGACCTTGGACCCCTGCTGGTCCTCTGTGTACCACACAGAGGCCAGGGAACCCCAGACGCGAGTGAGACAAAGATCAACACGATGGCCAAACTAGAGCTCGTACGGTGTAACATGATCCGGAAGCGGACCCTACGGGAGGCGGTTCCAGACCCAAGTCATGTAGGCGAAGCCCTCGAAGGCAAAGGACTCCGGGAGACCGCACTCAGACCGCATGGCATGAATCGCATCCTCCATGGTGCGGTTCCAACGCTCAGATACACCGTTCTACTGTGGGGTAGCAGGAGCGGAGACCTGGTGAGAAATGTCGTGCTCAGCAAAGAAGGAGTCCATATCACCGAGGAAATCACCGCCGCGATCCGAGCAAAAAGTATGTAGCGTGTGGCGAGACTGACGCTCAGCCATCACGAGCCAGAGCCGAAACGCAAGGGCGGCGTCGATATTCTGACGCAGGCTGTAGACCCACCGCATCCGGGTGAAGTCATTAGCCAGCGTCAGAACATACCGGCCCCTCTCAGACAGGGACTCGACCGGGAGAGGACCGAGCAGGTCCGAGTGGACCAACTCAAGAGGCCTCAGTGCTCGGGAACGCGAATCAGGGTAAGTACACCGGTGCATCTTCCCGTGAGCGCAAGAAAGACAGGCGGTCTTGGGTGGCTTCTCGAAAGAAGCCACGTCAAGACTGAGAGCAGGCTGTGACCGAATCAGCTTCGACACAGTGTCGGAGCCCACGTGACACAGACGACGATGAAGCAACCGCTGGTGTTCCGAGGACAGAACACTAGTGACAAAAACACGACTAGAGGAGGAGGGAGAGCAAGGGGAGGAGGGCCGAGCAATGCAATACAAATCATCGATAACTGAAGTACGCAGGACAATGCTACGGGTGTCAAGAGCAATCACAGTCGCTGAATCAGCGATATGCTCAACGGAAAGACCCATCAGAGTGCACGCACGCACATACAGCAGACTGAGCTCAAGATCAGGCACAAACAGCACGTCGGAGAGATACAAGGGGCGAGACAGACCATCAAAGCATACAACCGCAATACCATGGACGGGCAAGGACTGACCAGAGCTTGTACGAACAGAACGGACAGTCGTGACAGGACCAAGTACCACAAAGTCACTACGACGACACGTCATGTGATGGGTCGCACCGGAATCGATGATCCAGGTGCCACCAGAGTCACGACTGGTGGACGTCACTGTACAACAAGCAATGGGACACTCGGCATCAGAGGGACGCTGAGCCGTCAGTGGGAAGGAAGAACGTACATCAGGAAGGTGTGACTCATGAATCTAGTTAGTGCAGTGAGGCCCAACATCATCACATGCAGACTATGCTCCCCCACACGTGTCATTACGAGTCATGAGGATGGACGAACAAGCATTCTGTGACCCACTCGACGATGACAACACACTCGCACCTCCCTGAAAGCGAAGCGCCAGAAGATGGTGATGGTGCGGTCACGTGGGTCTGGATCACTGCTGCTCGCTGGTGAGGATGCAGGACCAGCTGTTGTCCTGGTCGCCGCGCGTCCAGAGGAGTGTGCGGGCGACGTGCCGGACGCGGTGTGAGCAGCATGGGCAGCCTGAAATCCACGAGTGATGCGCTCCCTGTCAAGCGGCTGCTGGCACTCGGTGTAGCGATGGGGACATCCACAGTTGTAGCAGTGCACGGAACCGCCACTGCTACCACTGGATGACGGCTGCTGCTGACCTCATCCTCGCTTCCTATTCTTCTTCTTCCCCTGGGCAGCTGCTGCAACGCCCTACGTCTGCGTGGGTGTAGACGGGGTCGAAGAGGAGGAGGAATATGATGTCGTGATGGAGTTGGATGAGGGTGACTGCAGGAGGGAAGATGACAGTGATGCAAGGACTGGTGCAGCAAAGGAAGTCTCCTGATGTGCTACTGCTGCCTCGCGGGCCAATGTCACCTGGAGGAAAAGCTGATGTGCCCAAGGGAGCAGCTGTAGAGTGGCTGAGAAAGGCTCGAGAGCAGCGTCGCTATACCGTGTGAAGATGTCGGTGTACTCCAGGCAAACTCCGAGCATGATCGTCCGAAGTGCCCAGAGCTGTGTGCCCCCTAAGGTCCCCAGACGTGTGTAAATACGCATGGCGCATCGCCATTAATCCGCCGCAGGCTCCGCTGGTCCCTGACGGAGCGAGTGGAAAGCACAAATGTGTGACGCACGCGTGGCGTGCGTCTCTGCCGCCAGTAGGGACAACGCCAGATCCCAACCTCCACGAGGATCAGGTCCGGTGCCTGTGCCAGCCTCACCAAGGAAGGGGCGGAAGTCGACGATAGTCTCGCGTGGTATGGCATAGAGAAGTCCTCGCATGGCCCGGGCTGCTGTCAGCACCTGTGCTGGATCTGTAGACTGGTATGGGCTGTGCTAGTAAGGCCACACTCCCTCGGAAGTGGCCCACACCTGAAACAGGATCTCCCAGCAGTCAAGTCCATCCTCGCTCATGTACCGTGGAGGTGGTGCCTCAAAGTCCTTTGGCTGCCGCTCCGTGGGGAGAGCAACCGCAGGCTGAGGAGGGTGAGAGACGGGGAAAACTCTTGGAAGGGGGTGATCACCGAGGAAGACAGGTGACGATCATATCGGGGACACGGGTGGAGATCGGGTACCCGTCTGCAGCTGACGGAGGCGCTCCTGTAGACGACAAATCTCCCGCTCCTGGGAGTCGTCGTCGAAGTTTGGCATGAATGGCTCGTCATCAAGGAGGTCCGCAGGTGCTGGAGAAACCACACCAGGGGGTGAAGCAGGTGGAGCACCTGTCACGGGCACCGGGACCAAGTGCTAGGTGGAGACCGCAACACCGGTAGCTCCCTCACAAATCCGCGAAGGAGCCGTGGACTAAGCACGTAGAAGCTCAGTCAGCGTGTGAATCGCATCAATCTGCTCTCGCTACAAACGATGCATCTCCTCCTGCTCGCTGTGCAGGTCCGTAGTGGCCTGCAAGCGAGGGCTCAATACCCCTGAAGAAGAGGAGGAGGGATCACCTGGTCCCTTGTCCTTGTCATCGGGCGAACTCATGTCGCCGCTCACTATGGGACGACAGGTCAAATTTTTCTGATTTCAAAACCGTCTGCATTTCTCGGGGATTTGAAACGTTGGCAGCTTTTGACTTTCCGGGTGAAAATTTGGCTACGAGTAATGCTGACGTCAGCAAGTGGTTGCTGATGTCAGCACGACCTGATGACGTCAGCAATCAACAATGGTGATGTCAGCTCGTCCCCCCCTTTTTTTTTCTTATCACGTTTCTTCGTGCGTGTGGAGCCGCTTCGCGGTGGCGCGCGGCAGCTCCGCGGAAGCTACGTAGTAGCTTCTGTCCAGCTGCTACTGCAGTTGTGCTGTCAGCTACAGCAACTGCTGCATAGTTGTGTGTGTAGTGGTGGCAGCAGCGGCTTCGCTGCTGCAGTTGCTGTTGCACGCTGCAGCTGTTGCTCGCTACCGCCGCCGCGCGCTGCTGCTGCTGCCAGTGCTGCGCTGCTGCTGCCATCGCGACTGCCGCTACTACTGCTGTGTCGCTGTCGTTACTGCGGCGCTGCTGCTGACGCTACTGCTGCGTTGCTGCTGCCGCCGCTTCTGCCACGATGCTACTACGGCCGCTGCTGCTACGCTACTGCTGCCGCTGCCTCTGCTGCTGCTGCTCTGCTGCTGTAGCTCTGGGAGGGCAGCGGCACGCACTACAGCCACCACACACCTCTGCGTGGCGGTACACGCCGCTGCTACTGCCTCTGCAACTGCGATCTAACATGGTGGGTGGAGTGCGTTGACGGCGACCGGCCGTCTCCAACAGACCCCACAAACTCTGCTACAGCGGTGAATCTCACTGATGCTACCCTGGTGCGTCTCTGCTGCGCAGCTCAGTGAGAACTGTCTCACTTCTCTAATACCATGAGAAAGTGCGTAGAAGCTTCCTAGCAACACAGCCGCTGACCGGGCGTCAGTGCCCGATCAGACGGTGACGACGGTCACAGGTCGAACACACAACGGCAAGGGTTTGGCTAGGCGATACAAGACACAGTGTCAGAATGCTTCAATATAGCATATGCAAAGAGAAATGACAAATGACAGGTCCAAGGCATAAATACCTGCCGCGGCGCACAGCGGGTGTCGCACGCGGCAGTCCAAGAGCTGTCCTAAAACCGGCCAAAAACCACTGTTTTGGCCATAACCATACGCACACATGTCAGAATGCTACGTCGTCTAAACCTAGACGTGCAGAATCAAAAGAAGGACGCTACGACTGGTCACATGCATGCATCCATCGACTGACAGTGAACATACAATGCAAAAACATGCAAATAGGCCTCATGGCCAGTATGCCGAAAGACGTCTGCAAGACGTAGAAGACACGGCTGAGAGTCCCAGTGGCATCTGGGGCTCGGGAACAATGGTCGGTCAGCTCTAAACGGGTAGTCGGCCGCCTGTCGTCGCGCCGATGTCATCAGGGCCGCTTGCCTCAGGGATCTGCACGAGTATGGACACGGCCGAATGGTCATAGTAAACTGTATAGGAACAGCACAAAGCACAACAAACCAACACTCCCCATGGCTGACACAGTGTCACCGCAATGACAAGTGAGGGGCTACACCCACTGCCCGTCGTAAACACCAACCATAATACAAGGTCTCCTCGAGACAGTGGTGTAACTCACCAAGTGTCTGGGTCTCGAACGTGCAACACGTAATCCACACACGCATGTGTTGTGCTTTGTGCCATTCCCGTACAGTTTACTTTGACCACTCGGCCGTGTCCATACTCGTGTAGATCCCTGAGGCAGGTGGCCCTGGTGACACCGGCGCGACGATAGCCGGCGCAATACCCGCTTGGAGCTGACCGACCACTATTCCAGAGCCCCAGATGCCATCGCGACCCTTTGCTGTGTCTTCTACGGCTTGTAGGCGCCTTTCGGCGGACTGGCCATGAGGCCTACATGCATGTTTTTGCTTTGTATGCTCACTGTCAGTCGATGGATGCATGCATGTGACCAGTCGCTGCGTCCATCTTTTGATTCTGCACGTCTAGGTTTGGACGGCGTAGGATTTTGACATGTGTGCGCAGAGTTACGGTCAAAACAGTGGTTTTGGGCCGGTTTTAGGACAGCTCTTGGACTGCCGCGTGCGACACCCGCCGTGCGCCGCGGCAGGTATTTATGCCTTAGACCTGTCATTTGTCATTTCTCTCTGCATATGCTATATTGAACCATTCTGACACTATGTCTTGTGTCTCCTAGCCAGACCCTTGCCATTGTGTGTACGACCTGTGATTGTCATCACCGTCTGACGAGGCACTGACGCCCGGTCAGCGGCTGTGTTGCTAGGAAGCTTCTACGCACTTTCTTTGGTATCAGAGCAGTGAGACAGTTCTCACTGAGCTGCGCAGCAGAGACACAGCAGAGCAGCAGCAGTGAGAGTCACTGCTGTAGCAGAGTTTCTGGGATTTGTTGGAGACGGCCGGTCGCCGTCAACGTACTCCACCCACCACCTAAGATCGCAGCTGCAGAGGCAGCAGCAGCGCCATGTACCGCCACACAGAGGTATGTGGCGGCTGCGGTGCGTGTAGTCGCCCTCCCACAGTCGCAGCAGCAGAGCAGCAAGAGCAGAGGTGGCGGCAGCAGCAGCGCGGCAGCAACGCAACAGCAGCGGCCGCATCAGCAGCGTGGCAGCAGCGGCGGCAGCAGTAACGCAGCAGCACCATCGGCAGTAGCAGCGCAGCAGCGGCAGCGGCACAGTAGCAGCAGCGGCATTCGCGGAGGCAACAGCAGCGCAACAGTGGTAGCAGCAGCAGCGCGCGGCGGCGGCAGCCAGCAGCAGCTATAGCGTGCAGCAGCAGTCGCAGCGCGCAACAGCAGTAGCAGCAGCAGCGTAGCCGCTGCTACCACTGCTGCACACGGAACTACACAGCTGCTGCTGTAGCTGACAGCACAGGTGCAGCAGCAGCTGGGCGGAAGCTGCTGCGCAGCTTCCGCGGAGCTGCCGGGTGCCACCGCGAAGCGGCTCCACACGCGCGCAGAACCGCAACAAGAAAAAAAAGGGAGGGGACGAGCTGACGTCAGCATTGTTGATTGCTGACGTCATCAGGTCGTGCTGACGTCAGCAACTAATTGCTGACATCAACATTACACTTAGCCAAGTTTTCACCCGGAAAGTCAAACGTTTCTAGCGTTTCAAATCCGCCAGAAACACAGACGGTTTTGAAATCCGGCAAACTTGACATGTCGTCCCATAGTGAGCGGCGACATGAGTTTGCCCGACGACAAGGACACGGGACCAGGTGATCCCTCCTCCTCTTCTTCAGGGGTATTGAGCCCTCACTCGCAGGCCATTGCGGACCTGTGCAGTCAGCAGGAGGAGATGCGTCGCCTGTAGCGAGAGCAAACTAACGCAATTCGCACGCTGACTGAGCTTTTGCATGCTCAGTCCACGGCTCCTTCGCGGATTTCTGAGGGAGCTGCCGACGTTGCGGCCTCCACCCAGCACTCGGCCTAGGTGCCCGTGACAAGTGCTCCGCCTGCTTCACCTCCTGGTGTGGTTTCTCCACCACCTGCGGACCTCCTTGATGACGAGTCATTCATGCCAGGCTTTGAGGATGACTCCTAGGAGCGAAAGATTCGTCTTCTACAGGAGCGCCTCCGTTAGCTGGAGACGGGTATTGGACCTCCACCTGTGTCCCCGATATGATCGTCACTTGACTTCTGCGGTGATCACCCCCTTCCAGGAGTTTTCCCCGTCTCTCGCCCTCCTCAGCCTGCGGTCGCTCTCCCCACGGAGCGGCAGCCAAAGGACTTTGAGGCACCACCTCCACGGTACATTACCGAGGATGGATTTGACTACTGGGAGATCCTGTTGCAGGTGTGGGCCACTTTCGAGGGAGTGTGGCCTTACTACCACAGCCCATACCATTCTACAGATCCAGCACAGGTGCTGACAGCAGCCCGGGTCATGCAAGGACTTCTGTATGCCATGCTACGCGAGACTTTCGTCGACTTCCGCCCCTTCCTCAGCGACGCTGGCACAGACACCGGAGCTGATCCTCGTGGAGGCTGGGATCTGGTGTTGTCCACTGGCCACAGAGACGCACACCACGCGTGCGTCACATAGTCGTGCTTTCCACTTGCTCCGTCAGGGACCAGCGGAGCCTGCGGTGGATTACTGGCGACGCGCCATGCGTATTTACATGCGTCTGGGGACCTTAGGGGGCACACAGCTGTGGGCACTTCGGACGATCATGCTCGGAGTTCTCCTAGAGAAATACCAACATCTTCACACGCTAAAGCGACGCTGCTCTTAAGCCTTTCTCAGCCACCCTACAGCTGCTCCCTTCGGCCCATCAGCTTTTCCTCCAGGTGACGTCGGCCCGCGAGGCAGCAATAGCACATCAGGAGACTTCCCCTGCTCCAGCAATCCTTGCCTCACCACCATCTTCCCTCCTGCAGTCACCCTCACCTACCTCCATCACGACCTCATCTTCCTCCTCCTCTTCGACCCCATCTACCCCCACGCAGACGTAGGGCATTTCAGCAGCTGTCCAGGGGAAGAAGAAGAATAGGAAGCACGGATTGGGTCAGCAGCAGTCGTCATCCAGTGGTAGCAGTGGCCGTTTCGTGCACTGCTACAACTGTGGAGATGCCCATCGCTACACCGAGTGCCAGCAGCCGCTTGACTGGGAGCGCATCACTCGCGGACTTCAAGCTGCCCATGCTGCCCGCACCGCGTCCGGCACGTCGCCCATACACTCCTCTGGACGCGTGACGACCACGACTGCAGCTGTTCCTGCGTCCTCACCAGCGAGCAGCAGTGATCCAGACCCACGTGACTGCACCATCGCCGAGCTTCGTCATCTTCTGGCGCTTTGCTTTTCGGGAGGTGCGAGTGTGTTCTCATTGTCGAGTGGGTCACAGACTGCTTGTTCTTCCGTCCTTCTGACTCCTGATGACACGTGTGGGGGAGCACAATCCGCATGTGATGATAATGGGCCTGACTGCACTGACTGGATTCATGAGTCTCACCTTCGTGATGTACGTCATTCCTTCCCACTGACAGCTCAGCATCCCTCTGATGCCGAGTGTTCCATTGCTCGTTCTACAGTGACGTCCACCAGTCGTGACTCCGGTGGCACTTGGATCATCGATTCCGGTGCCACCCACCACATGACGTGTAGTCGTAGTGACTTTGTGGTACTTGGTCCTGTCACGACTGTCCGTTCTGTTCGTACAGGCTCTGGTCAGTCCTTACCGGTCCACGGTGTTGGGGTTGTATGCTTCGATGGTCCGTCTGGCCCCCTGTATCTCTCTGACGTGCTGTTTGTGCCTGATCTTGAGCTCATCCTGCTATCTGTACGTGCCTACACTGTGATGGGTCTCTCCGTTGAGCAAACCAGTGATTCAGCGACGGTGACTGCTCTTGACACCCGTAGCACTATCGTACGTGCTTCAGTCGTAGATGATTTGTACTGCATTGCTCAACCATCCTCCCCTTGCTCTCCCCCTTCCTCTGGTCGTGTTTTTTTCACTAGTGTTCTATCCCCAGAACACCAGAGGTGGCTTCACCGCCGTGTGTATCATGTGGGCTCCGACACTGTACCGAAGCTCATACGGACACACCCCGCTCTTGGCCTTGACGTGGCTTCTTTCGAGAAGCCACCCAAGATCGACTGCCTTTTTTGCGCTCAGGGAAAGATGCACTGGTGCACTTATCCTGATTCACGTTCACGAGCACAGAGGCCACTCGAGTTGGTCCACTCTGACCTGCTTGGTCCTCTCCCGGTCGAGTCCCTATCCGAGAGGGACCGGTATGTTCTGACGCTGACTGATGACTTCACCCGGATGTGGTGGGTCTACAGTCTGCGTCAGAAGAGCAACGCCGCCCTTGCGGTTTGTCTCTGGCTCGTGATGGCTGAGCGTCAATCTCGCCACACACTACATACCTTTCGCTCGGATCGCGGCGGCGAGTTCCTCGGTGACATGGACTCCTTCTTTGCTGAGCACGACATTTTTCACCAGATCTCCGCTCCTGCTACCCCAGAGCAGAATGGTGTCTCTGAGCGCTTGAACCACACCATGGAGGATGTGGTCCGCGCCATGCGCTCTGAGTGCGGCCTCCCGGAGTCCTTCGCCTTCAAGGGCTTCGCCTACATGACTTGGGTCTGGAACCGCCTCCCGCATGGTCCGCTTCCGGATCATATTTCATCGTAGGAGCTCTGGTTTGGCCACCGTGTTGATCTTCGTCTCGCACGCGTCTTGGGTTCCCTGCCCTCTGTGTGGTACACCGAGGACCAGCAGGGGTCCAAGATCTCCCCGCGAGGTCGCTTGTGTGCCTTAATCAGCATCTCCCCGCGGTTGAAGGCCTGGCGCTTTTGGGACCCCACTCGCCATCGTGTTATTGAGTCCCGTGACGCGCTGTTTTTTTGTCACTCACATACCGTGATCTGTCTTCGATCACAGGCCTCTCTGTAGCTCATGTCCCTTCCTTTGAGGGTCCGCGGCAGATGGGGGAGACTTCTCCGCCAGCGACCATTTCTCGTCACGCTGATGTGTCCGCTCGAGTCCCCTCTCGATCTCCAGCACTTGATGATCCGGCTATCATTGCCGTTGGTCCAGAGATCCCGCCTGTTCAGCCTGTTTCACACCCCATAGGTACCGCTGCTCTCACGCCTCCTCCTGCACCACCACATGTGTCCATTGACACCCTTGCTCCGGCGTCTGACCCAGCCTAGCCCACTCCTGTCCCTGCGTCAGCAGACACTCCTGTCTCAGTGTCCGGGCCAGCTTTGCCCACTGCCAACCCCAGCTCAGTGTCCCCCGCACACGCATCTCCTCGCACGGCATCTCGGGCTACCTCGCCTCAGCCCTCACCAGCTGTGGTCGTACCTGTCATTGTGGTCGTACCTGTTCCTGAGCCTGAGGTGCGCCCCTCGACCTCCGGTTATTCCCGTGAGCCCGGTGGTCGCCTTCGACCACTAGATTCCGGAGCTCAGCGAGCGTCAGGTCCCGGACCCAGGCGTTCCTCTCGTAGCATCGCGAGCGGTGATCCAGGCGCAAAGGCCTTAGGCCTGAGTGTCCGCACTGAGCTTTCAGAGGTACACCCAGCGTGCCCCATAGGGCACGACCTGGTCACTCGCGAGTTCCATATCGCCAGTGACACAGCAGCTGATCTCATGGCGGTCAGGCCTGAAACTGAGGCGTGTGCACTTGCCACGCAGAGTTCCCCCTCTATGGCGCCTGACCCGGGCACATTGAGGGAAGCTTTCTCATCGCAGGATGCTGATGCCTGGCGAGCTGCCTGCGAGGATGAGCTTCGCGCTATCCGAGAGCAGAGAGTCTACGAGCTGGTCGACCTTCCCCCTGCGAGGAAGGTGATTCAGGTCAAGTGGGTCTTTCGCAAGAAAGTGAAGCCGGATGGCTCACTGGAACGCTACAAGGCCCGCTTGGTCGTCAAGGGGTTCTCTCATATTGAGGGAGTTGATTACATTGACACCTTTGCCGCTGTCGGCCGCATGACCTCAGCTCGAGCTCTGTTCGGTGTAGTGGCTCAGCATGACTGGGAACTATACCACATGGATGTGAACAACGCGTTCCTCCATGGCTCTTTGGATGAGGAGATCTACGTGGCTCAGCCACTAGGCTTTGAGGATGGTGACAAGGTCTGACTCTTGCGCAAGTCCTTGTACGGCCTCAAGCAATCTCCACGGTGTTGGAACCGGGAGATCACTGGCACCTTGACTCGCGCAGGATATGTACAGAGCAAGGCAAACCCCTCACTCTTCATCCTACCGACACCGGAGCTGTTCACCGCCATCCTGGTCTATGTTGATGACCTTCTAATCGTGTCTCCATCCATGGAGGCCGTGAAGGAGGCCAAGGCTGTCCTGCAGACCGCCTACATCATGAAGGACCTCGGTCCTGCATCGGTGTTTCTTTGTATGGAGATCGTGCTGCATCAGGCCCGATACGCACGAGTTGTGGGGGAGCGCTTTCGCGATCTCCTTGGTGCAGTGCTCACTGCTTCCACACCTCTCACACCTGATGGCCAGGATGCTTAAAAGGTGGATGACCCTACACAGCTGCAGGAGACAGTGGACATGACCTTGTACCTCCGTCTTATCGAATCTCTTATGTACCTGGCCACTACCACGCGTCCCGACATCGCGTTCGCCATCAACCTCCTCACTCAGTTCTCGCAGGCTCCACGTGCCAGAGCTCTTCACGCGGCTGTGCGAGTGGTACGGTACGTGGTCTCCACGCCGTATCTCGGTCTCTGCTTTCGTCGACAGTGATCGGTGGTCCTTGACGACTACATTGACAGCGACTGGGCTTGGAGCCCTGACAGGCGCAGTCGCACTGGCTACGTGTTTCTGCTCGGTGGTACCGCTTTGTCTTCGCGAAGCGGGAATCAGGGCAACATCGTACGTAGCTCGTCGGAGGCAGAATATGTGGCTTTGGGGGCAGGGGCTGCTGAGGCAGTTTGGCTGCAGCGCTTGTTTCTTGAGCTTCGGCAGTCAGTACCTGCCATTGTGCTGCGTTGCGACAACCAGAGAGCTCTCGCCAGTGCAAAGAACTCTAGTGTTTTTCATGCTTGCACAAAGCACATTGCGGTTGAGCATCACTTCGTTCGTTATCTAGTGGAGCGACGTGTGATCTCCATCATGTGGGTTGGCACAAACTTGCAGCGTGTTGATTTCTTCACGAAGGCACTTGCCCGTAGAAAGTTCTTGGTGGTCATTCGTTCTGTTGGGCTTCGCCCCGTGCGTGACCGTGGTTGAGTGTGGGATGTACGTTTGCGTCTCATCTGTCTGTGTCACCCACTATGTGGTTGTACCAGTGCTGCACGCTTATGGACATGCGTACTATCGGGTCATGGGGGAGTGTTGTGCTTTGTGCCGTTCCTGTACAGTTTACTTTGACCACTTGGCCGTGTCCATACTCGTGCACATCCCTGATGCAGGCGGCCCTGGTGACACCGGCGCGACGACAGCCGGCGGACTACCCACTTGGAGCTGACCGACCAGTGTTCCAGACCCCCAGATGCCACCGGGACTCTTTGCTGTGTCTTCTATGTCTTGCAGGCGCCTTTCGACGGACTGGTCATGAGGCCTATTTGCATGTTTTGCATTGTATTCTCATTGTCAGTCAATGGATGCATGCATGTGACCAATCGCTGGGTTCGTCTTTTGATTCTGCACGTCTAGGTTTAGACGGCGTAGGATTCTGACATGTGTGTGCAGAGTTACGGCCAAAACAGTGGTTTTGGGCCGGTTTTAGGACAGCTCTTGGACTGCCGCGTGCGACCTCCGTCGGGCGCCGCGGCAGGTATTTATGCCTTGGACCTGTCATTTGTCATTTCTCTCTGCATATGCTATATTGAAGCATTCTGACACTGTGTCTTGTGTCTCCTAGCCAGACCCTTGCCGTTGTGTGTATGACCTGTGACTGTCGTCACCGTCTGACCAGGCATTGACGCCCGGTCAGCGGCTGTGTTGCTAGGAAGCTTCTACGCACTTTCTTTGCCAAACATCACACGAGGTACAAAGCAACAAGGTCTCCTCATGACCATCGGAACATGTTCTGAAGTCTAGGTCTCAAGCACACCTGCTCGCATGCATGGAGCATACACACCTTATGGAGGCAATACGTCTCCATGTCACACTGGTATAAGTCACCATGTACACGAGTCTCGACTAGCATAACCTGAACCAGAGCAATGTGCTAGAGACAAACTAACCACGTTGTCCTCAAAAGGGTGTGAGGCGAAAGCCCATACACCAACAGTGACCATATGGTTTCAGTAGTAGGAACGTGGCAATGGAATGTTGCAATTAGGTAATGATTGCAACAATCTTTCTAGACTGTAGAATTTGAGGTTTCGTTCCAAAAGTTCGTTGTGTTACATAAACCCTTTAGACCCTTTTTTCTGTGCTAGTTAGCGAATGGAAAGCCAATAGCGCATGCAATGCATGTGTATGTTTATAGTTTGAACCTTTCGTAAGGAAGAATTGACTCTCCATTAGATTATGAAATATGACATGTGGAATCTAATTGCTGACATGGCTTTAGTGTAGTTTTAAATGTAGTTTTTTTGTGTGTTTAAAAAGCATACATGTAATGTGAAAATTGTTGGGGAATTGTCTCTAACCTAAAGAAATGAAAGACGTACTTGGAGTTGGTTATAAGAATTGAAAATAATGCATATTTAAAGGTACGTAGAGAAAGTGCGTAGAAGCTTCATAGCAACACGTCCGCTGACCGGGCCTCAGTGCCTAGTCAGACGGTGACGACAGTCACAGGTCGTACACACAACGGCAAGGGTTTGGCTAGGAGACACAAGTCAGAGTGTCAGAATGCTTCAATATAGCATATGCAGAGAGAAATGACAACTGACAGGTCCAGGGCATAAATACCTGCCGCGGCGCACGGCGGGTGTCGCACGCGGCAGTCCAAGAGCTGTCCTAAAACCGGCCCAAAAACACTGTTTTGGCCTTAACTCTGCGCACACATGTCAGAATCCTACGTCGTCTGAACCTAGACGTGCAGAATCAAAAGACGCACGCAACGACTGGTCACATGCATGCATCCATCGACTGACAGCGAGTATACAATGCAAAAACATGCAAATGGGCCTCATGCCCAGTCCGCCGAAAGGCGCCTGCAAGACGTAGAAGGCACAGCAAGGAGTCCCGGTGACATCTGGGGCTCTGGAACAGTGGTCGGTCAGCTCCAGACGGGTAGTCCGCCGCCTGTCATCGCGCCGGTGTCACGAGGGCCGCCTGCCTCAGGGATCTGCACGAGTATGGACACGGCCAAGTGGTCACTGTAAACTGTACAGGAACGGCACAACGCACAACACTCCCCCATGACCCGATGGTACGCATGTCCATACGCGTGCAGCACTGGTACAACCACATAGTGAGTGACACAGACAGATGAGACGGCAACGTACATCCCATACTCAACCACTGTCACGCACGGGGCGAAGCCCAACAGAACGAATGGCCACCAGGAACTTTCCGCGGGCAAGTACCTTCGTCAAAAAATCAGCTCGCTGCAAGTCAGTGCCAACCCACATGATGGAGATCACGCGTCGCTCCACCAGATCACGAACGAAGTGATGCTCAACCGCAATGTGCTTTGTGCGAGCATGAAAAACACCAGAGTTCTCCGCGATGGCGAGAGCACTTTGGTTGTCGCAACGCAGCACAATGGCGGGTACTGACTGCCCAAGCTCAAGAAACAAGCCTTGTAGCCAAACTGCCTTAGCAGCCCCTGCCCCCAAAGACACATACTCTGCCTCCGACGAGCTACGTGCGATGCAGCCCTGCTTCCCGCTTCGCCAAGACAAAGCGGTACCACCGAGTAAAAACATGTAGCCAGTGCGACTGCGCCCGTCAGGACTCCAAGCCCAGTCGCTGTCAGTGTAGCCGTCAAGAACCATCGAACACTGCAGACGAAAGCAGAGTCCGAGATACGGCGTGGAGACCACGTACCGTACCACTCGCACAGCCGCGTGAAGAGCTCTCGCACGTGGAGCCTGCGAGAACTGAGCGAGAAGGTTGACGGCGAACGCGATGTCGGGACGCGTGGTAGTGGCCAGGTACATCAGAGATCCGATGAGACGAAGGTACCAGGTCACGTCCACCGTCTCCCCCAGCTGTGTAGGGTCATCCACCTTCAGGGCATCCTGCCCATTAGGTATGAGTGGTGTGGAAGCAGTGGGCACTGCACCAAGGAGATCGCTAAAGCGCTCCCCCACGACTTGTGCGTATCGGGCCTGATGCAGCAACAGTGTGCGATGTCTACGATCTCGCACAATCTCCATACCAAGAAACACCGATGCAGAACCGAGGTCCTTCATCCTTTAGGCGGTCTGCAGGACAGCCTTGGCCTCCTTCACGGCCTCTAGTGACGGAGACGCAATCAGAAGGTCATCAACATAGACCAGGATGGCGGTAAACCGCTCGGGTGTCGGTAGGATGAAGAGTGAGGGGTCTGCCTCGCTGTGTACGTATCCTGCGCGAGTCAAGGTGCCATTGATCTCCCGGTTCCAACACCGTGGAGACTGCTTGAGGCTGTACAAGGACTTGCGCAAGCGCCAGACCTTGTCACCGTCCTCAAAGCCAGGTGGCTGAGCCACGTAGATCTCCTCATCCAAAGAGCCATGGAGGAACGCGTTGTTCACATCCATCTGGTGTAGTTCCCAGTCATGCTGAGCTACTACACCGAACAGAGCTCGTGCTGAGGTCATGCGGCCGACAGGGGCAAAGGTGTCAGTGTAATCAACTCCCTCAATCTGAGAGAACCCCTTGACGACCAAGCGGGCCTTGTAGCGTTCCAGTGAGCCATCCGGCTTCACTTTCTTGCGAAAGACCCACTTGACCTGAATCGCCTTCCTCCCAGGGGGAAGGTCGACCAGCTCGTAGACTCCGTGCTCTCGGATAGCGCGAAGCTCATCCTCGCAAGCAGCTCGCCAGGCATCAGCATCCTGCGATGAGAAAGCCTCCCTCAATGTGCCCGGGTCCGGCGCCATAGAGGGGGAACTCTGCGTGGCAAGTGCACACGCCTCAGTGTCTGGCCTGACGGCCACGAGATCAGCTGCTGCGTCACAGGCGATATGGAACTCGCGAGTGACCAGGTCGTGCCCTATGGGGCA
>SZWC01006400.1:130672-140959 GCA_023375785.1 Penium margaritaceum
CTCTTTCCCTCTCTCTCTTGTCTGATTTCTTTATCTCCCTCTCTTCTCTCTCTACTTTTTTTCTCCTCTTTCATCTCGCTACCTCCTAAATTGGCTTTCTTTCCCCTCACTGGTGTCTATATTTCTCTTTCTATCTCCTGTTTATTTCTTCTCTATTCCTCCTCTTGGTTTATATCTCTCTCTCTCTTTATCTCTTTCCTCTCCACTCTCTTTCTTTCTCTGTCTCTTTCTCCCTCTCTCTTCATTTCTCTCTCTCTTTTCCCCTCTCACTCCCCCCCCTCATCACTTATCCATCTCTTCCATTCCATTGTCACTCTCTATCCTTTCTCTCTCTTGTCTTTGGTAATATGTTTGCCCTCTTTGCTATCTCTTCGCCTCTCCCTCCTCCCATCCCTCTTCTTTTCTAAATTTCCATTTCTCTCCCCTACTGTGAAATTTCCTTGCCCCTTGTTCCCTCTCCCTTTTTTTACTTTCTTATAAGTCACTCTCCATTCCCTCCCCTCTATCTTCTCATCTCCCTTTCTCTTCCTCTCTCTTCCCCTCTTTCCATTCTCTTGGCCCTCTCTCTGCTCTCTCTGCTTTTTGTGCTTTCTCTCCTCTTCCCCCCCTCTCTTCTTTCTATCCCTCCTCTCTCTATCTCTCTCACTCTCCCTCTTTCTCTCCCTCTATCCTTTACTCTATTGGCACTGTTTTCGTTTTCTTCCCTCTCTACCCTATTTGTTTCAACCTCCCTGTCCCCTTTCCCTTTATTTTGCTATCTCCACCCTCTCTCTACTCACTAAGCTCCCTGTTCCCTATCAGGTTTTTTTCTCTCACCTCTCTCTCCTTTCTCTTTCTCTCTCTCTCTCTCTCTCTCTCTCTCTCTCTCTCTTTCTCTCTCTCTCTCTCTCTCCCCTTGTAAACTTCTCCCACCCTCTTTCTTCCTCTCTCTATGCTCTCGCCGTGCTCTCCGCGCTCTCTCTGCTTTCTATGCTTTTTCGTGGCCTCTCCCCTCTATCCTCCCTCTATCTCCTTCCCCCTCTATCTCTCTTCCCACCTCTCGCCTATTCTTCTCTCTCCTCCCCATTCCACAGCAATCTTTGCCCTTCAAGTCGAGCACCACTACGTGCATGATAATTCTTCTATTAGTATTACATGTTTATTGTTCATTTGTCCAAAGGTTTAGATTACAAGCTTCCTCACTTACGCCCTTCACTCGCCCACATTCACCTTTAGAGTGCGCGTTGTCAGTCTTTGTAGCCTTATGTGGGCAGATTGATACTCCCCCCTCCCCCTTGCCTTGCCCCTCTTTGTTTTCTTTGGTCACGGTTGTTTGATCATGCTCTCAATGACTATGTCTATTCTGCATTTGCATCTTTTTCCCCCTCCCACGTTTCTCTGTGCAGGTTGTCCTTTTTCGCTTACCTTACAGCCGGCTTGCCTTGTCCTTTTGGCCATTGCCCTTGCCTCCATTTTGTTTCTCCTTTCCCCCCTTTTAGCTCCTCCATTTCTCTATAACACTCTTAAATCATGTGCAAGTCAATGACCTTTTGATCGTTGCGCCTCATCTCGAGCTGCACATCGTTAAGCCGACGACCTCATTTGGTTGGTTGCGGTGGCGTCATTTATTGTTTTGACCTTTAACTCTCTTTTTTGGAGCCCCCTCCTCCTCAATGGATGCTTTTAAGAGGGTTTTCCTAGATGATTCCCTTAGGTGAGGTGCTTTGTTTGCGCATTCATTGTGGGGTGCTTCTCGATTGTCATTTCAAGATGGGTGTTTTTGATGGGTGCTTTTGGAGGGTGCTTCTTGTGGATTGCTTTTAACAAAGTGCAAACAGGTGCCCTTACCGTACCTTGCTTGTTGGGGTGTGGTGGGTGTCTTTGGTGCGGCCCCTTTTATCCATTATTTCAGTGTGCGCTTCATACCTCCTTGCCACCTCTCCACGATTGCTACTGCTAGTGTCCTGGTGTTGAAGAGTTTTCCTTATGCCACATGCCTTCACTTGTGCTGGCATTTAAGTGTAGGAATCCTTTATTACTCCATTTTATTTGCAAGCTTAGATAAGTCATATACGTTCTATGTTTGGTCTCGTCTACCCTGTTGGGGCATGCGTGTAATGTTCTTGCGCGACATATGCCGTATTTTGTGCAAGTTTAAGCGTCAAACTAAGTGTGGTGCCTTAGCGTGCAGCGTGCGTTGTTTCTGATTTTCCACGCTTTGTTGCAAACCATGCAAGTAGTTGCATAATATCGCATTGGGGTCAAGCTCACTCGATTGCTACATTCCATTTCTTTGACAAACTTACTCTTAATCCTTGCCTTATTGCCCCAAAAAATCTTGAGAAACCGCCCTCCCTCATAGATCTGGAGAGCCCATCTCTTCTCACAGCTTTGAAGAGCACCTTCCCCTCACAACTCTCAATAGCTTGTCTGGCCTCACAACACCAAGAGCCGGAGTGAGCTCTGTGGTTAACTCTCAGCAACATGCTTTGCAGAGCCAAGAGCATTCTTGCTTTCGTATGGAGCAAAGTGTTGAGTGGACACTTCTCTCTTGCTCCACGTACACCATGCTCACCCTCAAGCTTCTCCATCCTTCCCATCCTGGTTATTTCTTCAACAAAAATGTGATATAATTGAGTTCACATTGGTAGGAAATGACAAACATTTTTGAATTTCATGTAACATTGTAATGTAGAACTTTTAAGAAACAAGCTTCATTTTTCAATTGCACAAAGTATGTTCTTTGTTCATATGGTAATTGTGACATGCATATCATTCCTTCTTCTCCACCATTATATATGAGAAGACAATTGCTTTCCGATTTATGTTAGTCCATATGGTTATTATAATTGTACCCATTAGTAAAAAAGTAAAAAAGTTTCCGTTTTTCTGTGCACCCCGACATTTATTCATTGTATTGTATGAAAAGAATCTAGTCACGTTAAGGTTAGCGTAATTGTTCATAAATACTTAAAATGAATTCTAAAACATTTTCATGAATTTAACTTTTATGATCTTTGTAGAGTTATTGCTAAATAAAATGCATCCAAACATTCTTGCCATTCTTGAAGTGTAACATTAACAAACTCATGATGATGATGCTCCATTAGAATAAGTTGAGCTAAACAATTTCATACATGATGTTTGAGAACATCTTCTTCATTCATTGAAGACCCTTTTGCGATTTGAATCATGGGTTTATGAAGTGTAGTGACACACTAGTACAATCACAACCTCCATGCTATGCATATGTGTTGTTTTTCTTAGTTTTGTTGAGAAATATCTTGCTGATTTATGTCATATTGATGGGTTTAAAACGTGCTTAATCATGTTGATGTATGATTTTTGAAGCTCAGTTTAATAGAGGAAGCGCAATGGCAAGGTTTCTTGGAGAAGTTAACTTGATTTTGTTTCTGAACAATGTTCACATCAAGTGTTTGAAATGCATCATTTAATCACGCTGTTGTAGAAAGCCTCTTTGAAATCTTGCATGAGTTTCATTGATGGCATTTTTGTATTTGTAACAATAGACTTAAAGGGCACATGAGATTGCTTAGTGAATTACATCCACAAAGTTATCAGTCATACATGTGGTCTTGAAAAAATACTTCATTAAATTAATTGATTTTACATTATTGTTATTGCGCATTATGTTGTGATCAATGAAAACTTCATTTTATAAATGATTCATTAATTTTTAAAACAAGCTTGATTTTGTGGATCAGTTCAATGGAGAGGGAAGGGCTTTTGTAAGAGGAGGTATGGTCAAATCCATCCATTCAATAGTTTGATAGATTGGTGTGTGGGAACTTATGTTTAAAGGTGACTTCCTTGATCGTTACAAGGTATAGAAAATGTTTTTCATGTTTGAACATGAACATATGTTGAGAGTTTCTTGCCACACGTGGTTTGCATACACATTTGAAAAGACAAGATACACTGAATTATAGGCTCTTTTGTGCATGTACAAAAAAATTATATAAATTCATGGGACACGTTTCTCATACACTTGATACTCGGATAAACAAGCCACGCTCAAGTGTATAAGGAAAGTGTACAAGGGCATGGATGTGCTGAAATTTAAGAAAACAAAAGTACATCTTGCATTTGATTGGAATATTTCTTCTCCAAATTAACTAGGTTCTACTTTGATTACCATCCATTCACCATGTTTTATAATTCTTTCGTTTAGGTTTTTATTGTTTTAGGGTTGAGGGTGAAAAGAAGGTTGTGTTGACTTTCGTTGTCCATGCTTACCTCATCCCTCCCTTTGTTCATTAGGCATATACACATGGGGGCTTATGTGGTGGAATTTGTAAGACATACACTATTGTATACGTGAAAATATCCTAGAGTTATGGCATGAGAGTAAAATATTGTTATCTTTGACTTCCTTCATGGACACCACCTTATGTTATTTCCTCATATAGGTTTCTTTTGGGGAAACGAGGGTCTGCCCTCATTGCTGTCTCCATGCCAGCCCATCCCTTTTCAATGTTGAAGGTGAGTGTATGAGGTGTCATGTGTGTTAAGAGTCGCAAAACGTTTATAAGTGTACGTATACCTCATATTGTCCTTAAACACTACACCTGTATTCTTTTTATCACTGTCCCAAAATAAACTATCCGATACACTCACCTCCTTTACTTTCTTGCTTTTTGAAAATATGGGTAAGCAATTGCTTTATCTTTGCTTGTTCCACCCCCACTCAATTGTAGGAGGCAAGTATGTAAGGTGGTGTATGTGTTGGAAGTAATGGCATTCTTGAGCTTTTGTGAAACAATTTAAGGACACAATGTATAATTTCTTGAGCAGTTCGTTTTCAAGCGATTTGAAGGAGTCGGTTTGAGAATCCTCCTTGCCATATCGGGAGTATGTTGGGCACTACTCTCGTAGTGTGGAGGAACAACAAAAGCAAGTAGAAAAAACCCATATCCATTGTTAAAAAGGTATGGGTCTGTTTGAGGTTTGACTTTTCGATTACCTTGTTTACAAGTGGTGTATGTATGTGGTGAGAGAATCGCCCACAAGATGAAAGACAACGTACTTGACTTATGTATAACGGGATAAAACAAGAGCATAGAATAGAAAAAAAGGAAAACTTACAACCCTCCTAGGAATTTTGATTTGTGATTCTTTGAATACCTTATTTGCAAGCCGTTTGAATAAGGGGTTTAGGAATTCCGTGCATGATACAAGGGAACCCTTTATGCCTTTATACTGTGGTGTCCATCAAGAGTCTACGAAAAGAAAAGAGTACACACAACTAGAGGTACAATTAGGGGATGTGATTATTCATTGTAAAGACTCTTGGATTCTTATAAACCACATTCACGATAGAAGAAGACCTTTTAACAACAATGAGTAAGTTACATTGTTAATATTCTGAAAAATAATAAAACTCAAGAATAATGTATGTCCCTCACTATTTTGGGAAGATATGAACAACAAATGATGGTGCAAAGAAATGAATTTTTTAATAGTGAAGCTGATATGAATGTTCCTTAGATGTTAATGTAACATCTGCATGGGAAAAGGAGTGGAAGTTTGGAGGATGATCAATCATAAATTCGTGATACAAAGAAACATATATTTTCTTCTTTTTATGTTCAGTTAATGATTGTGGGTAAACAAAATCTTTTTTCTACGTTTGATTTTTTTTCTTTTTCTTTGGCCATCATTGTGAAGAATGAAATGTTACTCTACATTCAATTTGGTTCAAGAGGTACAGAAAGCTGTAGTTCTAGAAAGTAAATTTTGGTAAAATTTACCTTACACATCCGTTGTTTTTTCAATGAATCAAAACCTTTAAGCATAAGTTTTGTGATAGATTTGAACGCAACCCTTTATGTGATAATGAAAGGATGTTTTCCAATACTCTCACTCTCTTGATTATATTAACTTTAGTATCACTCATAAACTATCCTCACACCGTTTTCTAATCTTTACAATCCAATAAAAATGTTTTACGTTGTCTTATACTCTGTTTTGAGGAAAATTAAACTGCAAATTTTTTAGATTTATGAGGTAATTTTACTCTATGATTCGTTCTATGTCATCTCTCAATTCCATCCTCTTTTGTGTGAATTTCACTGAGAAAGTCCACACAAAACATGCTCAAAGCTTCATTGAATTGTGTTATTTTTGTTATTTTTGTTGATGTTATACCATTTTATCCTAGTGAAGAGCAGGTTTAATCAGATTTGACCTCTTTTTACGTCAAAATAGAGAACAACATTGAGGTCACAGGTTGTTAGATTTGTAACCATTCAGTTTTAATTCACTTTCATTAATGCAATCTGATACTTCAAACATTGGTGAAATTCTTTTTGCATTTTCCAAATAGCATGTATGCCTTCTTGAGTTCGTTTCTTGGACATTTGTTTAAAAAATGGGATGTCATCATTTGTATTGGTTTTTAGACATTTCTTCCTCTTTCCTCACTTGATTTATAACTTACATGTTTAGCTATAAAACTACATGCGCTTTGATTTGTGAAATGTGTAAGATCACGGTGGACAGAATCTTTGTAGTCTTGCATTTTTTTTATATTTTGTAATATCAAATTGATAGAATTTGGAGGTAGAATTTATGTACTCAAAGTTTTAAGATCGGTTCCTTAATATAAATTTCATTATTTTTTGTCTTTATTCACCATTAGATGTCCTTTGAAATAAACCATCAACTCAAAGTTGAAATACATAAGAGAGTAATTTCTTTTTGAGTCCTATTTCATTTTTAAAACTTTATAGTTGTGAAAATCATCTTATATAGCTTTAGCAAAATCTAAAATATTTCTCCTTGGATTACCTTCCCAAGGGAGCTCTTGTGAGACTCTTATGTGAATCAAAGTTTTGGTGTCTTATCTCTAAGCATATATTCTAATGCATTCAAACTATGCAACTTCCACACCGCAATGGGAAGTTGGTAGAACAATGTCTTTACGGCTTTTAAATGCTATATTTGGTACAATTTGTCAGCGGTTGGATCCTTTTAACCACTGTCATTAGCCATTGCACAAGGTAATGTCCTTATTTGAATAGGTGGAAGGAAGGATTTTGCCAAACCTACATGGTCCTTATGTGGATTGGCCATTGAAGCTATTGGTCGTATGCTATTCTAAATATGAATTGGTAGATTTCAGATTATTATAGCATTGCAATAGTAAATCACTTGCTCTTGTCCCTTGTCATCAAGTCTCCAAGAAGTTTTGTTACATTATTGTTACTAGTCATTGTATGCCCTTGCTCCTTTCAGTATCACGGTTGTGAGGTTTGGGAGATTCTGGAAACTTAAGACATATAAAAACCTTTTTCAAGTTGTTATATAAGATTGAATTCCTGAAGCACCCCTGGAGCATTGCTAAAAATTGATCCTAGTTGTTGTTTGTAATAGAAAATGATGCTTAGCACAATTAAGTAAAGTAAAGGATGATTTTGAAGTTCTTCCTTATTTTGTAACATGCAATTATTAGTTCATGTTCTTTGGTGATAATGTTTTGAGGTTTTAAGCACATGAAATTGTTCAAAATGGATAATGAGGATTTATCAATGTATTGTTTGGTTGAGGCAAGTGTCGCTTACAATTCCATATCATCTTTGTATAGTTTGAGAACCTTTAACCTTTCCCATTTTGTGAGGGGAGGTTTATATATTTTTTAACAATTTCAAAGTATTGTAAAGAAGCAAACTCAAAAGATTAAAGACAACAATTAAGTTTTTGACACATTTTTATTCTTTTTTAGAAGTAAGTCAAACATGTCAGAGCTCTATAGAGGGGCATGATGGATTTGAGTTAGTTTATCTGAAACTCATGATTTTTGGTAATGAAATCCATTGTTTTTTCTTTGAGGGCCATGAGGTTATTGGTATGTTTGCGTATGATTGGAGCATTAAGAATTGTTCACAATAAGGGATGTTTTATTTTGGAAATCATTATTAACAAGAGTAGAATGACTAGGGAAATGTTTTGGATGGTATTTGCATTTGGATCCTATTGGTTTGGGATTAATTCCAACCTATAATGATTATTCACCTCACAATTGTGGTATCTTGAAATGTAGTTTCTTAAGAAGGATTCTCCTCATGGTTTAAAAATGGCCCTCTCGAAGGCCCTGGTTCTAAGAGGCCTTTCCATTCTTTCAATTGGAATCAGACCCAAACATTGAGAAACATTTTGTGGGTGGTTGTTGGATTATGTTTTCGTTATGACCTTGACATATCATTGTCATAGAATGTTCAAGTGGCCTTTTCACTAAGGGGCTCATGTTGTGTTTCAACCCCTTGATGATTGATACCCTACTCTTCCCTTAATTTGCATAGAATTTAATTGTCATGGTGTTCAACGTTGTTCCATAATTTCTTGAGGTTGTTCCTGATTGTGCTAAACTATCTTGGATTGGTTGTAAACATTCTTGGATGAAATTTCCGGCGTCATGTTTTGAATTGTTGTTTTTCATAAATTGGGAGCACGTTGATGTCGGTTTTCTTCATTGATGATTTTGGCGTGACTTGAGATCATGGTCCATAGTGGTGTGCATGTACCAAACTTCCCGTTGCTTGTCGTAGAGGAAGGTTAGGCACATGCGGCAAAGCTTGAGCATTATCTCTTAGCTCACGCATCTTAGAATATGCCCTGCCTTGGCTGCTCAAATTTGAGCATTCAATTTTTACTGGCAGACCTTCACTTACGCTAGACTACAGAGGGTTGAAGTAGAGCACTCCAAGTTTTACCAGTTTACATATCCATTTCCCCCATATCGGGAGCGGCCCATAACTCTTGGGGCTACACATTATATGAATGAAATCGGTTTGTTGGCCAAGAATCTGTGCTAACTTTAGAAAATCCACTGCACAAAGATTTTCGCGAGGGCAATTTTGTCTCTAGTCAGTATTTCCGTCCACGGACAGCCCATAGCATGTTTTCTAGGTATTTATTCATACATCTGTGTTGTTTCTTTACGACTTGCTCTCTATATGTGCTGTCGTTCTTGAGGAAGCGATTGTGAGTCCGTGAAAAATGTTCGATTTGGAGAAACTTCGCGGTACAACCATGGTAACTGCACGAAGTTTACTAGACATCGCAAGCAAGCACGTGTATCGATCGACGACTTCTCTTGGGAATGGAGGGGAAGGTTGAGCAAAATTTTCTTCCAAGGCAGAAGACACGTTTGAACCCGGCCTCAGTGCATTACTATGTAACCTCGATGTACATATGCGTGAAGCCAATGCCACTTGTTTCAAGATAATACAAAATTGATGAGAAATGATTCCTTCTTAAAAAACTTGTGCGAGTTTAGGTGTGAGTGGAGTAGGACCCTCTCAGGAAGAGAGGGGTCGATGAGGAATTAACTTTTGTTAATGCCCAATGGCACGTTGGCAGACGCATGAGCCAGTTTTGGCAGTTCCTAGCACGCCAGCTGTGGCGTATTTGCTCAGGGTCCGTTTGGATGTTCTTGCACAACGGTACGACGTCCTCCTTCGGCCTACGTCGCACGACCGTGCGGTTGAGCGTTCGGAGGACAACCACTTGGCGTACGACTTCCGCGGTCCCACATGCGAGACAGTACGCTGAATTGGACGTCGCACAGATTTCGAGGACAGCACGGCCAAGTCGACGCCATCGAAACGCACCCTTAGCTCGTCTTTGCAGGTGCAGCCAACAGCATGCGAGCTGAACTAAAGAGAAATCTTTCCTCCGCCTCGCCTAACTGGTCCGGGTTACCCTGGGGGTATGCCACCTCTGCTGGGCACAGTGACCTCTAGGGAGAGAAGACGCCTCCATCTGCAGAGGAGCAGTCCAATAGACAGCGGCAGTGACATGTCGGCATGGCGAGGCGTGGTCGCAGCCTTCGCCAATGGTGTGTGAGCCAGTGCTTGAGCTGCAGGTCGGGCAGCTTCGCGGCCGGTTGATGAGCACAAACAGCCACGAGACTGGCAGCTGCATCAGCTTCAGAATGAGCCGCAACTGCAGCGTGAGCAGCGATAGCACCATTCCAGGAGCAGCCGCTTCAACAGCTGCTTCAGAATTATTAGCAGCAGCAGAATTGTTAGAAGTAGCAGTAGCAGCGTCCGCAGGAGGAGGCCCATCAACAGCAGCATGAAGATCACATCAGCAGCAGTGTGAACAACAGCAGCACCATAACAGCAGCCACAGCAGCGGCAGCAGCTGCAGCAGCAGTAGCAGCAGCAGCAGAGTAGGAGTAGCAGCAGCAGCAACAGCGTGAGCACCAGCGGCAACAGAGAACCAGCAGAAGTAGCAACAGCAGAGAACCAGCAGCAACAGCAGTAGCAGCAGCAGCAGCAGCAG
>SZWC01006401.1:0-33759 GCA_023375785.1 Penium margaritaceum
AGTGACACAAGCATACTTTGGTTGGTCATTGTGCATGGTAGCCACACCGTACCACCACTTATCGAAGGTCTTTGTACTTGCTAGTTGATATCGAGTATTCCCAAACCATTATTTCTCCATCTGCCCAATTTTGACTTGTATTATGAGTTGTGAACGTTGACCACACACACTAAACTTCTTTGGTCATGAGCAGTGATGTATGCCCACTTCGGTAGGTCATTGTGCACAGTAGCCATACCATGCCAATACATACAAAAATTCTTTGTACTTGCTAGAAGAAACATAGTGTTTTGAAACCATGTTCTCCCCCTCTGACCATCTGCGAGTCATGTTATGGGTTGTGAACGTTGCCCACTCATATTGAAATTCTTTGGTCATGGTTGGTGACATATGCTTGGTTTGGTTTGTCACTGTACGTTATTACCACGCCGTGTCACTATGTATTGAAGGTCTTTGTGCTTTCTAGTTGACAACTAGTGTTCCCAAACCATTGTTATCGCCCTCTGACAATCAGTAACTCGTGTTTTCAGTTGTTAACGCTGACCACACGATGTGAAATTTGTTGGTCATGGTCAGTGACATATGCATACTTTGGTTGGTCCATGTTCAAGGTAGCCACGCTGTGCCACTACATATTGAAGGTTTTTGTACTTGCTAGTCGATAACTAGTATTCACATACCATTATCTTCCACCCTGACCATTTGTGACTCGTGTTATGAGTTGTCAAAGTTTACCACACTTTGTGACATTATTTGGTCATGGTCAGTGACATATGCCTAATTTGGTTGGTCATTGTACGGTATCCACACCGTGCCACGACTTATTGAAGTTCCTTGTGCTTGCTAGTTGATTCTTGGTGTTCCCAAACCATTGTCCCCCCCTCTGGCCAATTGTGACTCCTATTATGTGTTGTAAACGCTGACCACACACAGCAATTTCTTTGGTCAAACATGGGATACATATGCATACATTGGTCGGTCATTGTGCACGGTAGCCACAGCGTGCTTGTACTGATTGAAGGTCGCTGTACGTGCTAGTTGAGAACTGGTATCCACAGACCATTGTTTCCCCCTCTGACTGTTTGTGACTCGTGTTATGGTTGGTGAATGTTGACCACCCATATTGAAATTATTTCATCATGGTCGGTGACATATGCCTAGTTTGGTTGTTTGGTGTGCACAGTAGCCACACCGTGCCACTACGTATTGAAGTTCTTTGTCCTTTTCTAGTCGCAACATAGGGTTCCCAAACCATTGACGCTCCCTCTGACCATTTGTGACTCGTGTTATGAATTTTTAGTGTTGACCACTCATAGTGGACTTCTTCGGTCATAGCCAGTGACATCTGCATCCTTTTGTTGGTCACTGTGCACGCTAGCCACGCCGTGCCACTACTTGTTGAATATCTTTCTACTTGCTAGTTGATAACTAGTGTTCCCAACCCATGGTTTCCCCCACTGACCATTTGTGACTCGTGTTATGAGTTTTCAGCGATGACCACACACTGTGAAATCCGTTTAGTCATGGTTAGTGACATTTGCCTACTTTGGTTTGTCCCTGTACACGGTTACCATGCCGTGTCACTACGTATCGGTCTTTGTGCTTTATGGTTGATAGCCAGTGTTCCCAAACCATTGTTAGCCCCTCTGAATATCTGTGACTTGTATTGTGAGTTGTCAGCATTGACCACATGAAGTGAAATTCTTTGGTCATGGTCAGTGACATATGCATACTTTGGTTCGTCACTCTGCATTGTAGCCGCACAGTGCGACTACAATTTGAAGGTATTTGTACTTGCTAGACAATAACTAGTATTTAAAAACCAATATCTTCCACTCTGACCATTTGTGACTCGTGTTGTGAGCTGTCAAAGTTTACCACACATGGTGACATTCTTTGGTCATGTTTAGTGACATATGCATACCTTGGTTGGTCATCATGCATGGTATCCACACCATGCCACGACGTNGACCATTTGTGACTCGTGTTATGAGTTGTCAAAGTTTACCACACTTTGTGACATTATTTGGTCATGGTCAGTGACATATGCCTAATTTGGTTGGTCATTGTACGGTATCCACACCGTGCCACGACTTATTGAAGTTCCTTGTGCTTGCTAGTTGATTATTGGTGTTCCCAAACCATTGTCCCCCCCTCTGGCCAATTGTGACTCCTATTATGTGTTGTAAACGCTGACCACACACAGCAATTTCTTTGGTCAAACATGGGATACATATGCATACATTGGTCGGTCATTGTGCACGGTAGCCACAGCGTGCTTATACTGATTGAAGGTCGCTGTACGTGCTAGTTGAGAACTGGTATCCACAGACCATTGTTTCCCCCTCTGACTGTTTGTGACTCGTGTTATGGTTGGTGAACGTTGACCACCCATATTGAAATTATTTCATCATGGTCGGTGACATATGCCTAGTTTGGTTGTTTGGTGTGCACAGTAGCCACACCGTGCCACTACGTATTGAAGTTCTTTGTCCTTTTCTAGTCGCAACATAGGGTTCCCAAACCATTGACGCTCCCTCTGACCATTTGTGACTCTTGTTATGAATTTTTAGTGTTGACCACTCATAGTGGACTTCTTCGGTCATAGCCAGTGACATATGCATCCTTTTGTTGGTCACTGTGCACGCTAGCCACGCCGTGCCACTACTTGTTGAATATCTTTCTACTTGCTAGTTGATAACTAGTGTTCCCAACCCATGGTTTCCCCCACTGACCATTTGTGACTCGTGTTATGAGTTTTCAGCGATGACCACACACTGTGAAATCCGTTTAGTCATGGTTAGTGACATTTGCCTGCTTTGGTTTGTCCCTGTACACGGTTACCATGCCGTGTCACTACGTATCGAAGGTCTTTGTGCTTTATGGTTGATAGCCAGTGTTCCCAAACCGTTGTTAGCCCCTCTGAATATCTGTGACTTGTATTGTGAGTTGTCAACATTGACCACATGAAGTGAAATTCTTTGGTCATGGTCAGTGACATATGCATACTTTGGTTCGTCACTGTGCATTGTAGCCGCACAGTGCGACTACAATTTGAAGGTATTTGTACTTGCTAGACAATAACTAGTATTTAAAAACCAATATCTTCCACTCTGACCATTTGTGACTCGTGTTGTGAGCTGTCAAAGTTTACCACACATGGTGACATTCTTTGGTCATGTTTAGTGACATATGCATACCTTGGTTGGTCATCATGCATGGTATCCACACCATGCCACGACGTATTGAAGGTCATTGTGCTTGCTTGTTGGTACCTGGTGTTCCCAAACAATTGTTTCCCCCTCTGACTATTTGTGACTCGTATTATGAGTTGTCAATGTTGACCACACACAACGGATTTCTTTCATCGAAGGCGGTACATATGCCTACTTTGGTCGGTCATTGTGCATGGTAGCAACACCGTACTACTACTGACTGAAGGTGGTTGTACTTGCTAGTTGAGAACTGATATTCCCAAACCATTGTTTCCTCCCCTTACCGTTTGTGACTCGTGTTATGGTTGGTCAACCACCCATATTGAAATTCTATCGTCATGGTCAGTGACATATGCCTAGTTTGGATGTTTGGTGTGCATATTAGCCACACCGTGCCACTACGTATTGAAGTTTTTTGTCCTTTCTCGTCCATGCATAGGGTTCCCAAACCATTGTCTCTCCTTCTGACCATTCGTGCCTCGTGTTATGAGCTGTCAATGTTAACCACACATAGTGGACTTCTTCGGTCATATTCAGCAACATATTCATCCTTTCGTTGGTCATTGTGCACGCTAGCCACACCGTGCCACTACTTGTTCAAGTTCTTCGTACTTGCTAGTTGATAACTAGTGTTCCTAACCCATTGTTTTCCCCTCTGACCATTTGTGACTCGTGTGATGAGTTTTCAACGTTGACCACACACTGTGAAATTCGTTTGGTCATGGTTAGTGACATATGCATACTTTGGTTTGTCACTGTACATGGTTACCACGCTGTGTTACTACGTATTGAAGGTATTTGTGCTTTCTAGTGAGTAGCTAGTGTTCCCAAACCAATGTTACCCCCCCTTTGACTATCTGTGACTCGTGTTGTGAGCTTTCAACGCTGACCACATGAAGTGAAATTCGTTGGTCATGGTCTGTGACATATGCATACTTTGGTTGGTCACTGTGCATGGTAGCCACGCTGTGCCATGACATATTGAAGGTATTTGTAATTGCTACTCGATGACTAGTATTCACAAACCATTATCTTCCACCCTGACCATTTGTGACTCGTGTTGTGAGTTGTCAAAGTCGACCACACTTAGTGACATTATTTGGTCATGGTCAGTGACATATGCTTACTTTGGTTGGTCATTGTGTATGGTATCCACACCGTGCCACAACTTATTGAAGGTCCTTGTGCTTGCTAGTTGATACCTGGTGTTCCCAAACCATTGTCTTCCCCTCTGACCATGTGTGACTCCTATTATGAAATGTCCACGCTGACCACACACAGCGATTTCTTTGGTCAAACGTAGTACATATGCCTACTTTGGTTGGTCATTCTGCATGGTAGCCACACCGTGCTTATCTGATTGAAGGTCGCTGTACTTGCTAGTTGAGAACTGGTATTCACAAACCATTATTTCCCCCTTTGACTGTTTCTGACTCGTGTTATGATTGGTGAATGTTGATCACCCATATTGAAATTATTTCATCATGGTCGGTGGCATATGCCTAGTTTGGTTGTTTGGTATGCATAGTAGCCACACCGTGCCACTAAGTATTGAAGTTCTTTGTCCTTTCTAGTCAATACATATGGTTCCCAAACCATTGTCTCTCCCTCTGACCATTTGTGACTCGTGTTATGAGTTGTCAATGTTGACCATACATAGTGGACTTCTTTGGTCATAGTCAGTGACGTGTGCATCATTTGGTTGTGACTCGTGTTATGAGCTGTCAAAGTTTACTGCACTTAGAGACATTATCTGGTCATGGTCAGTGACATTTGCCTACTTTGGTTGGTCATCGTGCATGGCATCCACACCGTGCGACAACTTGTTGAAGGTTCTTGTGCTTGCTAGTTGATACCTGATGTTCCCAGACCATTGTTTCCCCCTCTGACCATTCGTGACTCGTATTATGAGTTGCCAATGCTGTCCATACACAGCGGATTTCTTTGGTCAAAGGCTGTACATATGCCTACTTTCGGCGGTCATTGTGCATGTTAGCCACACCGTGCTTATACTGATTGAATGTCGCTGTACTTGCTAGTTGAGAACTGATATTCACATACCATTGTTTCCCCCTCTGACCATTTGAGACTCCTGTTATGGTTGGTAAATGTTGACCACCCATATTGAAATTCTTTCATCATGGTCGGTGACATATGCCTAGTTTGGTTGTTTGTTGTGTATAGTAGCCACACTGTACCACTACGTATTGAAGTTCTTTGTCCTTTCTAGTCAATACATAGGGTTCCCAGACCATTGTCCTTCCCTCTGACCATTTGTGACTCGTGTTATGAGTTGTCAATGTTGACCATACATAGTGGACTTCTTCAGTCATAGCCAGTGACGTGTGCATCCTTTGGTTGGTCATTGTGCACGCTAGCCACCCCGTTCCACTACTTGTTGAAGATCTTTCTACTTGCTACTTGATAACTAGTGTTTACAACCCATTGTTTCCCCCACTAACCATTTGTGACTCGTGTCATGTGTTTTCAAGGTTGACCACACACTGTGAAATCCGTTTGGTCATGGTTAGTGACATATGCCTACTTTGGTTTGTTCTTGTACATGGTTACCACGCCGTGTCACTACGTATGAAAGGTCTTTGTGCTTTCTTGTTGATAGCTAGTGTTCCCAAACCGTTGTTGGTCCCTCTGAATATCTCTGACTTGTGCTGTGGGTTGTCAACATTGACCACATGAAGTGAAATTCTTTGTTCATGGTCAGTGACATATGCATACTATGTCTGGTCACTGTGCATTGTAGCCACACTGTACCACTACATATTGAAGGTTTTTGTACTTGCTAGTCGAAAACTAAGTGTTTAGAAACCGTTATCTTCCACTCTAACCATTTGTGACCCGTGCTATGAGCTGTCAAAGTTTACCACACATGGTGACATTCTTTGGTCATGGTCGGTGTCATATACATACCTTGGTTGGTCATCGTGCATGGTATCCACACCTTGCCACAACATATTGAAGGTCATTCTGGTTGCTAGTTGATACCTGGTGTTCCCAAACAGTTGTTTCCCCCCTCTGGCTATTTGTGACTCGTATTATGAGTTGTCAGCGTTGACCACACACATCGTATTTCTTTGGTCAACGGCAGTACATATGCCTAGTTTGGTCAGTCATTATGCATGGTAGCCACACCGTACTACTACTGATTGAAGGGCATTGTACTTGGTAGTTGAGAACTGATATTCCCGGACCATTGTTTCTCCCCTCTGACTATTTGTGACTCGTGTTATGGTTGGTGAACGTTGACTACCCATATTGAAATTCTTTGGTCATGGTCAGTGACATTAGCCTAGTTTGGTTGTTTGGTGTGCATAGTAGCCACACCGTGCTACTACGTATTGAAGTTATTTGTCCTTTCTAGTCCATGCATATGGTTCCCAAACCATTGGCTCTCCCTCTGACCATTTGTGACTCGTGTTATGAGTTGTCAATGTTGACCACGCATACTTGATTTCTTTGGTAATAGTCAGTGACGTACTCATCCTTTGGTTGATCACTGTGCGCGCTAGCCAACCCGTGCCACTACTTGTTGAAGTTCTTCGTACTTGCTAGTTGACAACTAGTGTTCCCAACCCATTTTTTCCCCCTCTGACCATTTGTGACTCGTGTTATGACTTTTCAATATTGACCACACACGGTGAAATTCGTTTGGTCATGGTTAGAGACATATGCCTAGTTTGGTTTGTCACTGTACATGGTTACCATGCCGTGTCACTACATATTAAAGGTATTTGTGCTTTCTAGTCAATAGCTAGTGTTCCCAAACCATTTTTCCCCCCCTTAGACTATCTGTGACCCGTGTTGTGAGTTGTCAACGCTGACCACATGAAGTGGAATTCGTTGGTCATGGTCATTGACATATGCATACTTTGGTTGGTCACAGTGCATGGTAGCCACGCTGTCCCAAACATATTGAAGCTATTTGAACTTTCTACTGGATAACTAGTATTCACGAACCATTGTTTTCCACCCTGACCATTTGTAACTTGTGTTGTGAGCTGTCAAGGCTTACCACACTTAGTGGTATTATTTGGTCAATGTCACTGACATATGCCAACTTTCGTTGGTCACCGTGCATGGCATCCACGCCGTGTCACAAGTTGTTGAAGGTCCTTGTGCTTACTAGTTGATACCTGATGTTCCCAGACCATTATTTCCCCCGATGACCATCTGTGATTCGTGTTATGAGTTGTCAACGCTGTCCACAAACAGCTTATTTCTTTGGTCAAACGCAGTACATATGCCTACTTTGGGCGGTCATTGTGCATGGTAGCCACACCGTGCTTATACTGATTGGAGGTCGTTGTACTTGCTAGTTGAGAGCTGATATTCCCAGGCCATTTTTCCCCCTCTGACCGTTTGTGACTCGTGTTATGGTTGGTAAATGTTTACCACCCATATTGAAATTCTTTGATCATGGTCAGTGACATATGCCTAGTTTGGTTGTTTGGTGTGCATAGTAGCCACACCGTGCCACTACGTATTGAAGTTCTTAGTCCTTTCTATTCAATACATAGTGTTCTGAAACCATTGTCTCTCCCTCTGACCGTTTGTGACTCGTGTTATGAGGTGTCAATGTTGACCATACATAGTGGACTTCTTCGGCCATAGTCAGTGACATGTGCATCCTTTGGTTGGTCACTGTGCATGCTAGCCACACCGTGCCACTACTTGTTGAATATCTTTCTACTTTCTATTTGAAAACTAGCGTTCCCGACCCATGGTTTCTCCCACTGCCCATTTGTGACTCGTGTTATGAGCTTTCAACGTTGACCACACACTGTGAAATCCGTTTTGTCATGGTTTGTGACATATGCCTACTTTGGTTTGTCACTGTACATGGTTACCATGCCGTGTCATTATGTATCGAATGTCTTTGTGCTTTCTTCTTGACAGCTAGTGTTCCCAAACCATTGTTAGCCCCCTCTGACTATCTGTAACTCGTGTTGTGAATTGTAAATGTTGACAACATGAAGTGAAATTCTTTGTTCATGGTCAGTGACATATGCATACTTTGGTTGGTCACTGTGCATTGTAGCCACACTGTTCCACTACATATTGAAGGTATTTGGACTTGCTAGTTGATAACTAGTATTCACAAACCACTATCTTCAACCCTGACCATTTGTGACTCGTATTCTGAGTTGTCAAAGTTTACCACACTTGGTGACATTATTTGGTCATGGTCAGTGACATATGCCTACTTTGGGTGGTCATCGTGCATGGTATCCATGCTTGGTATCCACAACGTACGACAACGTATTGAACCTCCTTGTGCTTGCCATTTGATACTTTGCGTTCCCAAGCCATTGCTTCCCCCTATGACCATATGTGACTCGTATTATGAGTTGTCAACGTTGACCACACACAGCGGATTTCTTTGGTCAAAGGCAGTACATATGCCTCCTTTGGTCAGTCATTGTGCATGGAACCCACACCGTGCTACTTCTGACTGAAGGTCGTTGTACTTGTTAGTTGAGAACTGATATTCCAATAGCATTGTTTCCTCCCCTGACCGTTTGTGACTCGTGTTATGGCTGGTCAATGTTGACCACCCACATTGAAATTCTCTGGTCATGGTCATTGACATATGCCTAGTTTGGTTGTTTGGTGTGCAAGTTAGCCACACTGTGCCACTGATTATCGAAGTTCTTTATCCTTTCTAGTCCATACATAGGGTTCCTAAACCATTGTCTCTTCCTCTGACCATTTGTGACTCGTGTTACGAGTTGTCAGTGTTGACCACACATAGTGGAATTCTTCGGTCATAGTCAGTGTCTTTGGCACGCATACCGGATTTCTTTGGTCATAGTCAGTGACGTATTCATCCTTTGGTTGGTCAATGTGCACGCTAGCCAGCCCCTGCCACTACTTGTTGAAGTTCTTCATACTTGCTAGTTGACAACTAGTGTTCCCAACCCATTTTTCCCCTCTCTGACCATTTATGACTCGTGTAATGAGTTTTCAATATTGACCACACACGGTGAAATTTGTTTGGTCATGGTTAGTGACATATGCCTAATTTGGTTTGTCACTGTACATGGTTACCACGCCGTGTTGCTACAAATTAAAGGTATTTGTGCTTTCTGGTTAATAGCTAATGCTCCCAAACCAGTATCCCCCCCCCCCTTTGACTATTTGTGATGCGTGTTGTGACTTGTCAACGCTGACCACATGAAGTGGAATTCGTTGGTCATGGTCAGTGACATATGCATACTCTGGTTGGTCACTGTGCATGGTAGCCACGCTGTGCCACAACAGATTGAAGGTATTTGTACTTGCTACTCGATATCTATTATTCACAAGCCATTGTCTTCCTCTCTGACCATTTGTGACTTGTGTTATTAGCTGTCAATGTTTACCACACTTAGTGACATTATTTGGTCATGGTCAGTGACATATACATACCTTGGCTGGTCATCGTGCATGGTATCCACACCGTGCCACAACGTATTGAAGGTCATTATGCTTGCTAGTTGATACCTGATGTTCCCAAACAGTAGTTCCCCCCCTGTGGCGATTTGTGACTCATATTATGAGTTGTCAACGTTGACCACACACATCGGATTTCTGTGGTCAACGGCAGTACATATGCCTAGTTTGGTCGGTCAGTGTGCATGGTAGCCACATTGTGCTCCTACTGATTGAAGGGCGTTGTACTTGCTAGTTGATAACTGATATTCCCGGACCATTGTTTCCCCCTCTGACCGTCTGTGACTTGTGTTATAGTTGGTGAACGTGGACTACCCATATTGAAATTATTTGGTCATGGTCAGTGACATATGCCTAGTTTGGTTGTTTGGTGTGCATAGTAACCACACTGTGCTACTACGTATTGAAGTTATTTGTCCTTTCTAGTCCATGCATAGGGTTGCCAAACTACTGTCTCTCCCTCTGACCATTTGTGACTCGTGTTATGAGTTGTCAATGTTGACCACGCATACTGGATTTCTTCGGTCATAGTCAGTAACGTATTCATCCTTTAGTTGGTCACAGTGCACGCTAGCCAAACCGTGCCACTACTTGTCGAAGTTCTTCGTTCTTGCTAGTTGACAACTAGTGTTCCCAACCCATTTTTTCCCCCTCTGACCATTTGTGACTCGTGTTATGAGTTTTCAATATTGACCACACACGGTGAAATTCGTTTGGTCATGGTTAGAGACATATGCCTAGTTTGGTTTGTCACTGTACATGGTTACCACACCCTGTCACTACATATTAAAGGTATTTGTGCTTTATAGTTAATAGCTAGTGTTCCCAACCCATCGTTTCCCCCCCCCCCTTAGAATATCTGTGACCCGCGTTGTGAGTTGTCAACGCTGACCACATGAAGTGGAATTCGTTGGTCATGGTCAGTGACATATGCATACTTTGGTTAGTCACTGTGCATGGTAGCCACGCTGTGCCACAACATATTGAAGGTATTTGTACTTGCTACTCAAAAACTATCATTCACGAACCATTGTCTTCCACTCTGACCATTTGTGACTTGTGTTATTAGCTGCCAATGTTTACCACACTTAGTGACATTATTTGGTCATGGTCAGTGACATATGCTTACTTTGATTGGTCATCGTGCATGGCATCCACACCGTGCCACAACTTGTTGAAGGTACATGTGCTTGCTAGTTGATACCTGATTTTTCCAGACCATTGTTTCCCCCTCTGATTATTTGTGATTTGTATTATGAGTTGTCAACGCTGTCCACAGACAGCTGATTTCTTTGGTCAAAGGCAGTACATATACCTACTTTGGGCGGTCAGTGTGCATGGTAACCACACCGTGCTTATACTGATTGAAGGTAACTGTACTTGCTAGTTAAGAGCTGATATTCCCAGACCATTGTTTCCCCCTCTGACTGTTTGTTACTGGTGTTATGGTTGGTGAATGTTGACCACCCATATAAAAATTCTATGGTCATGGTAAGTGACATATGTCTAGTTTGGTTGTTTGGTGTGCATAGTAGCTACACCGTGCCACTACTTATTGAAGTTCTTTGTCCTTTCTAGTCGATACACAGGGTTCCCAAACCATTGTCTTTCCCCCTGACCATTTGTGCCTCGTGTTATGAGTTGTCAATGTTGACCATACATAGTGGACTTACTCGGTCATAGTCAGTGACGTGTGAATCCTTTGGTTGGTCACTGTGCACGCTAGCCACACCGTGCCACTACTTGTTGAAAATATTTGTACTTGCTATTTGATAACTAGTGTTCCCGACCCATGGTTTCCCCCACTGACAATTTGTGACTCGTGTTATGAGTTTTCAACGCTGACCACACACAGTGAAATCCGTTTGGTCATGGTTTGAGACATATGCCTACTTTGGTTTGTCACTGTACATGGTTACCAAGCCGTGCCATTGCGTATCAAAAGGTCTTTGTGCTTTCTTCTTGACAGCTAGTGTTCCCAAACCATTGTGAGCCCCCTCTGACTATCCGTGACGCGTGTTGTGAGTTGTAAATATTGACCACATGAAGTGAAATTCTTTGTTCATGGTCAGTAACATATGCATATTTTGGTTGGTCACTGTGCATTATAGCCACACTGTGCCACTACATATTGAAGGTATTTGTACTTGATAGTCGGTAACTAGTGTTCACAAACCATTGTCTTCCATCCTGACCATTTGTGACTCGTGTTGTGAGGTGTCAAAGTTTACCACACTTCGTGACATTATTTGGTCATGGTCAGTGACATATGCCTACTTTGGTTGGTCATTGTGCATGGTATCGACACTGTGCACAACGTATTGAAGGTCCTTGTGCTTGCTAGTTTATACTTGGTGTTCCCAAACAATTGTCTCCCCCTCTGACCATTTGTGACTTCTATTATGAGTTGTCAAATCTGACCACACACGGCGGATTTCTTTGGTAAAAGGCAGTACATATGCCTACTTCGGTTAGTCATTGTGCATGGTAGCTACACGGTGCTACTACTGACTGAAGGTTGTTGTACTTGCTAGATGATAACTGATATTCCCGGACCATTGTATCCCCCTCTGACCTTTTGTGACTCGTGTTATTGTTGGTGAACGTTGACCACCCATATTGAACCTATTTGGTCATTGTCAGTGACATATGACTAGTTTGGTTGTTTGGTGCATAGTAGTCACACCGTGCCACTACGTATTGATGTTGTTTTTCCTTTCTAGTCCATGCATAGGGTTCCCAAACCACCGTCTCTCCCTTTGACCATTTGTGACTTGTATTATGCGTTGTCAATGCTGACCACGCATACTGTATTTCTTCGGTCATATTCAGTGACATATTCATCCTTTCGTTGGTCAATGTGCACGCTAGCCAAACCGTGCCACTACTTGTTAAAGTTCTTTGTATTTGCTAGTTGACAACTAGTGTTCCCAACCCATTGTTTCCCCCTCTGACCATCTGTGACTCATGTTATGAGTTTACAATATCGACCACACACGGTGAATTTTGTTTGGTCATGGTTAGTGACATGTGCCTACTTTGGTTTGTCAATGTACATGGTTACCACGCTGTTTCACTTTGTATCAAAGGTATTTGTGCTTTCTAGTTAATAGCTAGTGTTCCCAAACCATTGTTACTCCCCTTTGACTATCTGTGACTCATGTTTTGAGTTGTCAACGCTGACCACATGAAGTGAAATTCGTTGGTCAAGGTCAGTGGCATATGCATTCTTTGGTTCGTCACTGTGCATGGTAGCCACGCTGTGCCACTACATATTGAAGGTATTTGTACTTGCTACTCGATAACTAGTATTCACGAACCTTTTTTTTCCACTCAGACCATTTGTGACTTCTGTTATGAGATGTCAAAGTTTACCACGCTTAGTGACATTTTTTGGTCATGGTCAGTGACATATGCATTATTTGGTTGGTAATCGTGCATGGCATCCACACCGTGCCACAACTTGTTGAAGGTCCTTGTGCTTGCTAGTTGGTACCTGATGTTCCCAGACCATTGTTTCCCCCTCTGCCCATTTGTTATTCGTATCATGAGTTGTCACCGCTGACCACAGACAGCGGATTTCTTCTGTCAAAGGTAGTACATATGCCCACTTTGGTTGGTCATTGTGCATGGTAGCCACACCGTGCTTATGCTGATTGAAGGTCGCAGTACTTGCTAGTTGAGAACTGATATTCACAGACCATTGTTTCCCCCTGTGACCGTTAGTGACTCGTGTTATGGTTGGTGAATGTTGACCACCCATATTGAAATTCTTTCATCATGGTCGGTGGCATATGCCTAGTTTGGTTGTTTGGTGTGCATAGTAGCCACACCGTGCCACTACGTATTGAAGTTCTTTGTCCTTTCTAGTCAATACATAGGGGTCCCAAACTGTTTTCTCTCCCTCTGACCATTTTTGACTCGTGTTATGAGTTGTCAATGTTGACCATACATAGTGGACTTCTTCGGTCATAGTCAGTGACGTGTGCATCCTTTGGTTGGTCACTGTGCACGCTAGCCACACCATGCCACTACTTGTTGAAAATCTTTCTACTTGCTAGTTGATAACTATTGTTCCCAACCCATGGTTTCCCCCACTGACTATTTGTGACTCGTGTTATGAGTTTTCAACGTTGACCACACACTGTGAAATCCGTTTGGTCATGGTCTGTGACATATGCCTACTTTGGTTTATCACTGTACATAGTTACCACTCCGTGTCATTGGGAATCGAAGGTCTTTGTGCTTTCTTGTTGACAGCTAGTGTTCCCAAACCATTGTTAGCCCCCTCTGACTATCTTTGACTCGTGTTGTGAGTTGTAAACGTTGACTACATGAGGTGAAATTCTTTGTCCATGGTCAGTGACATATGCATACTTTGGTTGCTCACTGTGCATTGTAACCACACTGTACCACTACATATTGAAGGTATTTGTACTTGCTAGTCAAGAACTAGTATGCACAGCCCATTATCTTCCACCCTGACCATTTGTGACTCGTGTTATGAGTTGCCAAAGTTTACCACACTTAGTGACATTATTTGGTCATGGTCAGTGCCATATGCCTACTTTGGTTGGTCATCTTGGTATCCACACCAGTCATTATGGTATCCACACCGTGCGACAACGTATTGAAGATCCTTGTGCTTCCTATTTGATACTATGTGTTCCCAAACCATTGCTCCCCCCTCTGACCATTTGTGACTCCTATTATGAGTTGTCAACGTTGACTAGACACAGTGGATTTCTTTAGTCAAAGGTAGTACATATGCCTACATTGGCCGGTCATTGACCATGGTACCCACACCATGCTACTACTGATTGAAGGTCGCTGTACCTGCTAGTTGAGAACTTATATTCCCATGGCATTGTTTCCTCCCCTGACCGTTTGTGACTCGTGTTATGGTTGGTCAACGTTGACCACCCACATTGAAATTCTCTGGTCATGGTCATTGACATATGCCTAGTTTGGTTGTTTGGTGTGCATATCAGCCTCACCGTGCCACTACGTATCAAAGTTATTTGTCCTTTCTTGTCAATACATAGGGTTCCTAAACCATTGTCTCTCCCTCTGACCATTTGTGGCTCGTGTTATGAGTTGTCAATGTTGACCACACATAGGGGACTTATTTGGTCATAGCCAATGACATATGCATCCTTTGGTTGGTCACTGTGCATGCTGGCCACACCGTGCCACTACTTGTTGAAGACATTTCTACTTGCTAGTTGATAACTAGTGTTCCCATCCCATGGTTTCCGCCACTGACCATTTGTGACTCGTGCTATGAGTTTTCAACGTTGACCACACACTGTGAAATCCGTTTGGTCATGGTTAGTGACATATGCCTACTTTGGTTTGTTCCTGTACATGGTTACCACGCCGTGTCACTACGTATCGAAGGTCTTTGTGCTTTCTAGTTGATAGCTAGTGTTCCCAAACCGTTGTTAGCCCCTATGAATTTCTGTGACTCGTGTTGTGAGTTGTCAACATTGACCACATGAAGTGAAATTCTTTGGTCATGGAAAGTGACATATGCAGACTTTTGTTGGTCACTGTGCATTGTAGCCACAGTGTCACTACATATTGAAGGTATTTGTACTTGCTAGTCGACAACTAGTGTTTAAAAACCATTATCTTCCACTATGACCATTTCTGACTCGAATTATGAGCTGTCAAAGTTTACCACACATGGTGGCATTCTTTTGTCATGGTCAGTGACATATGCATTCCATGGTTGGTCATCGTGCATGGTATCCACACCGTGCCACAATGTGTTGAGGGTCATTGTGCTTGCTAGTTTATACCTAGTTTTCCCAAACAATTTTTTTCCCATCTGACTATTTGTGACTCGGATTATGAGTTGTCAACGTTGACCACACACAGCGGATTTCTTTGGTCAAAGGCAGTACACATGCCTACTCTCGTTGGTCATTGTGCATGGAAGCCACACCGTGCTACTACTGACTGAAGGGCGCTGTAATTGCTAGTTGAGAACTGATATGCCTGGACCATTGTTTCCCCATCTGACCGTTTGTGAATCGTGTTATGGTTGGTGAACATTGACCACCCATATTAAAATTATTTGGTCATGGTCAGTGACACGTGCCTAGTTTGGTTGTTTTGTGTGCATAGTAGCCACACCGTACCACTACGTATTGAAGTTATTTGTCCCTTCTAGTCCATGCATAGGGTTCCCAAACCACTGTTTCTCCCTCTGACCATTTGTGACTCGTGTTATGCATTGTCAATGCTGACCACGCATACTGGATTTCTTCGGTCATAGTCAGTGACGAATTCATCCTTTGGTTGGTCACTCTACACGCTAGCCAAACCGTGCCACTACTTGTTGACGTTCTTCCTACTTGCTAGTTGACAACTAGTGTTCCCAATGAATTGTTTCCCCCTCTGACCATTTGTGACTTGTGTTATTAGTTTTCAATATTGACCACACACGGTGAAATTCATTTGGTTATGGTTAGTGACAGATGCCTAATTTGGTTTGGCAGTGTGCATGGTTAACACGCCGTGTCACTACATATTAAAGGTATTTGTGCTTTCTAGTTCATAGCCAGTGTTCCCAAACCATTGTTACCCCCCTTTGACTATCTTTGACTCGTTTTGTGAGTTGTCAACGCTGACCACATGAAGTGGAATTCGTTGGTCATGGTCAGTGACATATGCATACTTTGGTTGGTCACTGTACATGGTAGCCACGCTGTGCCACTACATATTGAAGGTATTTGTACTTGCTACCCGACAACTACTATTCACGACTCATTGTCTTCCACTCTAACCATTTGTGACTTGTGTTATGAGCTGTCAAAGTTTACCGCACTTAGAAACATTATTTGGTCATGGTCAGTGACATAGGCCCGCTTTGGTTGGTCATCGTGCATGGCATCCACACCGTGCCACAACTTGTTCAAGGTCCTTGTGCTTGCTAGTTGATACCTGATGTTCCGAGACCGTTGTTTCCCCCTCTGACCATTTGTGATTTGTATTATGAGTTGTCAATGCTGTCCACACACAGCGGATTTCTTTGGTCAAAGGCAGTACATATGCCTACTTTGGGCGGTCATTGTGCATGGTAGCTACGCCGTCCTTATACTGATTGAAGGTCGCTGTACTTGCTAGTTGAGAGCTGATATTCCCATACCATTGTTTCCCCCTGTGACCGTTTGTGACTCATGTTATGGTTCGTGAATGTTGACCACCCAAATTGAAATTCTTTGGTCATGGTAAGTGACATATGCATAGTTTGGTTGTTTGGTGTGCATAGTAGCCACACCGTGCCACTATGTATGAAGTTCTTTTTCCTTTCTAGTCAATACATAGGGTTCCCAAACCATTGTCTCTCCCTCTGACCATTTGTGACTCGTGCTATGAGTTGTCAATGTTGACCAAACATAGTGGACTTCTTCGGTCATCGTCAGTGACGTGTGCATCCTTTGGTTGGTCACTGTGCACGCTAGCCATACCGTGCCACTACTTGTTGAAAATCTTTCTACTAGCTATTTGATAACTGGTGTTCCCGGCCCATGGTTTCCCCCACTGACCATTTGTGACTCGTGTTATGAGTTTTCATAGCTGACCACACACTGTGAAATCCAATTGGTCATGGTTTGTGACATATGCCTACTTTGGTTTGTCACTGTACATGGTTACCACGTCGTGTAATTATGTATCGGATGTCTTTGTGCTGTCTTGTTGACAGCTAGTGTTCCCAAACCATTGTTAGCCCCCTCTGACTACATTTGACTCGTGTTGTGAATTGTGAATATTGACCACATGAAGTGAAATTCTTTGTTCATGGTCAGTGACATATGTATACTTTGGTTGGTCACTGTGCATTGCAGCCAAACTGTGCCACTAATATTGAAGGTATTTGTTCTTACTGGTTGATAACTAGTATTCACAAACCATTGTCTTCCACCCCGACCATTTGTGACTCGTGTTATGAGTTGTCAAAGTTTAGCACACTTAGTGACATTATTTGGTCATGGTCAGTCACATATGCCTACTTAGGTTGGTCATCTTGCATGGTATCCACACCGTGCCACAACATATTGAAGCTCCTTGTGCTTGCTATTTGATACTATGTTCTCAAACCACCGTCTCTCCCTCTGACCATTTGTGACACCTATTATGAGTTGTCAACGTTGACCACACACAGCGGATTTCTTTCGTCAAAGGCAGTACATATGCATACTTTGGTCGGTCATTGTGCATGGAATCCACACCGTGCTACTACTGACTGAAGGTCGTTGTACTTGCTAGGTGAGAGCTGATATTCCCATAGCATTGTTTCCTCCCATGACCATTTGTGACTTGTGTTATGGTTGGTCAACGTTGACCACCCACATTGAAATTCTCTGGTCATGGTCATTGACATATGCCTAGTTTGGTTATTTGGTGTGCATGTTAGCCACACTATACCACCACGTATCGAAGTTCTTTGTCCTTTCTAGTCGATACATAGGGTTCCTCAACCATTGTCTCACCCTCTGACCATTTGTGACTTGTGTTATAAGTTGTCAATGTTGACCACACATAGTGGACGTCTTCGGTCATAGCCAGAGACATATGCATCCTTTGGTTGGTTACTGTGCATGCTAGTTACACCGTGCCACTACTTGTTGAAGATATTTCTACTTGCTAGTTGATAACTAGTGTTCCCAACCCATGGTTCCCCCCACTAACCATTCTTGAGTCGTGTTATGAGTTTTCAACGTTGACCACACACTGTGAAATCTGTTTGGTCATTGTTAGTGACATATGCCTACTTTGGTTTGTCCCTGTACATGGTTACCACGCTGTGTCACTACGTATCAAAGGTCTTTGTGCTTTCTAGTTGATAGCTAGTGTTCCCAAACAATTGTTAACCCCTCTAAATAACTGTGACTCGTGTTGTGAGTTGTCAACATTGACCACATGAAGTGAAATTCTTTGGCCATGGTCAGTGACTTATGCATACTTTGGTTGGTCACTGTGCATTGTAGCTATACTGTGCCACTACAAATTGAAGGTATTTGTACTTGGTAGTCGATAACTAGTGTTTAGAAACCATTATCTTCCGCTATGAACATTTGTGACTCATGTTATGAGATGTCAAAGTTTACCACACATGGTGACGTTCTTTGGTCATGGTCAGTGACATACGCATACCATGGTTGGTCATCGTGCATGGTATCCACACTGTACCACAACGTACTGAAGGTCATTGTGCTTGCTAGTTGATACCTGGTGGTCCCAAACAATTGTTTCCCCCTCTGACTATTTGTGACTCGTATTATGAGTTGTCGACGTTGACCACACACAGCGGATTTCTTTGGTCAAAGGCTGTACATATGCCTACTTTGGTCGGTCATTGTCCATGGTAGCCACACCGTGCTAGTACTAATTGAAGGGCGCTGTACTTGCTAGTTGATAACTGATATTTCCGAACCATTGTTCCCCCCTCTGACGGTTTGTGACTCGTGTTATGGTTGGTGAACGTTGACCACCCATATTGAAATTATTTGGTCATGGTCAGTGACATATGCCTAGTTTGGTTGTTTGGTGTGCATAGTAGCCACACCGTGCCACTACGCATTGAAGTTATTTGTCCTTTCTAGTCCATGCATAGGGTTCCCAAACCACTGTGTCTCCCTCTGACCATTTGTGACTCGTGTTATGTGTTGTCAATGCTGACCACGCATACTAGATTTCTTCGGTCATAGTCAGTGACGTATTCATCCTTTGGTTGGTCACCGTGCACGCTAGCCAAACCGTGTTACTACTTGTTCAAGTTCTTCGTACTTGCTAGTTGACAACTAGTGTTCCCAATGCATTGTTTACCCCTCTGACCATTTGTGACTCGTGTTATGAGTTTTCAATACTGACCACATACGGTGAAATTCGTCTGGTCATGGTTAGAGACATATGCATACTTTGGTTTGTCACTGTACATGGTTACCACGCTGTGTCACTACATATGAAAGGTATTTGTGCTTTCTAGTTAATAACTAGTGTTCCCAAACCATTGTTGCCCCCTTTTGACTATCTGTGACTCGTGTTGTGAGGTGTCAACGCTGACCACATGAAGTGAAATTCGTTGGTCATGGTCAGTGACATATGCATACTTTGGTTGGTCACTGTGCATGGTAGCCACGCTGTGCCACTACATATTGAAGGTATTTGTACTTGCTACTTGATAACTAGTATTCACGAACCATTGTCTTCCACTCTGACCATTTGCGACTCGTGTTATAAGCTGTCAAAGTTTACCACACTTAGTGACATCATTTGGTCATGGTCAGTGACATATGCCTACTTTGGTTGGTCATCGTGCATGGCATCCACACCGTGTCACAACTTGTTGAAGGTCCTTGTGCTTGCTAGTTGATACCTGATGTTCCCATACCATTGTTTCCCCCTTTGGCCAGTTGTGATTTGTGTTATGAGTTGTCAACGCTGTCCACACACAGCGGATTTCTTTGTTCACAGGCTGTACATATGCCTACTTTGGTGGGTCATTGTGCGTGGTAGCCACACCGTGCTTGTACTCATTGAATGTTGCTGTACTAGCTAGTTGAGAACTTATATTCCCGGACCATTGCTCCCCCCTCTGACCGTTTGTGACTCGTGTTATGGTTGGTGAATGTTGTCCACCCATATTGAAATTCTTTGATCATGGTCTGTGACATATGCCTACTTTAGTTGTATGGTGTGCATAGTAGCCACACCGTGCCACTACGTATTGAATTTCTTTGTCCTTTCGAGTCAATACATAGGGTTTCCAAACCATTGTTTCACCCTCTGAACATTTGTGACTCGTGTCATGAGTTTTCAATGTTGACCACACATAGTGGACTTCTTCGGTAATAGTCAAGGACATATGCATCCTTTGGTTGGTCACTGTGCACGCTAGCCACACCGTGCCACTACTTGTTGGAAAGATTTCTACTTGCTAGTTGATAACTATTGTTCCCAACCCATTGTCTCCTCCTCTGACCATTTTTGACCCGTGTTATGCGTTTACAACATTGACCACACACTGTGAAATTCGTTTGGTCATGGTTAGTGACATATGCCTACTTTGGTTTGTCACTATACATGGTTACCACGCCGTGTCACTACGTATTGACGGTCTCTGTGCTTTCTTGTTGATAGCTAGTGTTCCCAAACCATTGTTACCCCCTCTGAATATCTTGGACTCGTGTTGTGAGTAGTCAACATTGACGACATGAAGTGGAATTCTTTGTTCATGGCCAGTGACATGCGTACTTTGGTTGGTCACTGTGCATTGTAGCCACACCATGCAGCTACATATTGAAGGTATTTGTACTTGCTAGTCGATAACTAGTTTTTATAAACCATTATCTTCCACTATGACCATTTGTGACTCGTGTTATGAGCTGTCAAAGTTTACTACACATGGTGACGTCCTTTGGTCATGGTCAGTGACATACGCATACCATGGTTGGTCATCGTGCATGGTATCCACACTGTACCACAACATACTGAAGGTCATTGTGCTTGCTAGTTGATACCTGGTGTTCCCAAGCAATTGTTTCCCCCTCTGACTATTTATGACTCGTATTATGAGTTGTCAACGTTGACCACACACAGCGGATTTCTTTGGTCAAATGCTGTACATATGCGTACTTTGGTCGGTCATTGTCCATGGTAGCCACACCGTGCTAGTACTAATTGAAGGGCGCTGTACTTGCTAGTTGATAACTGATATTCCCGGACCATTGTTCCCCCCTCTGACCATTTGTGACTCGTGTTATGGTTGGTGAACGTTGACCACCCATATTGAAATTATTTGGTCATGGTCAGTGACATATGCCTACTTTGGTTGTATGGTGTGCATAGTAGCCACACCGTGCCACTACGTATTGGATTTCTTCATCCTTTCGAGGCAATACATAGGGTTTCCAAACCATTGTTTCACCCTCTGAACATTTGTGACTCGTGTTATGAGTTTTCAATGTTGACCACATATAGTGGACTTCTTCGGTAATAGTCAAGGACATATGCATCCTTTCGTTGGTCACTGTGCACGCTAGCCACACCGTGCCACTACTTGTTGGAAAGATTTCTACTTGCTAGTTGATAACTAGTGTTCCCAACCCATTGTCTCCCCCTCTGACCATTTTTGACCCGTGTTATGCGTTTTCAACATTGACCACACACTGTCAAATTCTTTTGGTCATGGTTAGTGACATATGCCTACTTTGGGTTGTCACTGTACATGGTTACCACGCCGTGTCACTACGTATTGACGGTCTCTGTGCTTTCTTGTTGATAGCTAGTGTTCCCAAACCATTGTTACCCCCTCTGAATATCTTGGACTCGTGTTGTGAGTAGTCAACATTGACGACATGAAGTGGAATTCTTTGTTCAAGGCAAGTGATATATGTGTACTGTGGTTGGTCACTCTGCACTGTAGCCACACTGTGCAACTACATATTGGAGGTATTTGTACTTGCTAGTCGATAACTAGTAGTCACAAACCATTATCTTCCACCCTGACCATTTTTAGACTCGTGTTATGAGTTGTCAAAGTTTATCACACATGGTGACATTCTTTGGTCATGGTTAGTGACATATGCATACCTTGGTTGGTAATCATGCATGGTATCCACACCATGCCACGACGTATTGTAGCTCCTTGTGCTTGCTATTTGATAGTTGGTATTCCCAAACCATTGTGCACGTTAGTGACGTGTGCATCCTTTGGTTGGTCATTGTGCACGCTAGCCATACCGTGCCACTACTTCTTGAAAATCTTTCTACTAGCTATTTGATAACTAGTGTTCCCGGCCCATGGTTTCCCCCATTGACCATTTGTGACTCGTGTTTTGAGTTTTCAACGCTGACCACACACTGTGAAATCCGTTTGGTCATGGTTTGTGACATATGCCTACTTTGGTTTGTCACTGTACATGGTTACCACGCCGTGTAATTATGTATCGGATGTCTGTGTGCTTTCTTGCTCACAGCTAGTATTCCCAAACCATTGTTAGCCCCCTCTGACTATATTTGACTCGTGTTGTGAATGTGAATATTGACCACATGAAGTGAAATTATTTGTTCATGGTCATTGACATATGCATAATTTGGTTGGTCACTGTGCATTGCATCCACAATGTGCCACTACATATTGAAGGTATTTGTTCTTGCTAGTTGATAACTAGTATTCACAAACCATTATCTTCCACCCCGACCATTTGTGACTCGTGTTATGAGTTGTCAAAGTTTACCACACTTGGTGACATTGTTTGGTCATGGTCAGTCATATATGCCTACTGAGGTTGGTCATCGTGCATGGTATCCACACCGTGCCACAACGTATTGAACTCCTTATGCTTGCTATTTGATACTTTGTGTTCCCAAACCATTGTCGCTCCCTCTAACCATTTGTGACGCCCATTATGAGTTGTCAACGTTGACCACACACAGCGGATCTCCTTCGTCAAAGGCAGTACATATGCCTTCTTTGGTCGGTCATTGTGCATGGTACCTACATTGTGCTACTACTGACTGAAGGTCCTTCTACTTGCTAGTTGAGAACTGATATTCCCATAGCATTGTTTCCTCCCCTGACCGTTTGTGACTCGTGTTATGGTTGGTCAATGTTCACCACCCATATTGAAATTCTCTGGTCATGGTCATTGACATATGCCCAGTTTGGTTATTTGGTGTGCACATTAGCCACACCGTGCCACCACGTATCGAAGTTCTTTGTCCTTTCTAGTTGATACATAGGGTTCCTCAACCATTGTCTCTCCCTCTGACCACTTGTGACTCCTCTTATGAGTGGTCAATGTTGACCACACATAGTGGACTTGTTCTGTCATAGCCAGTGACATATGCATCCTTTGGGTGGTCACTGTGCATGCTAGTTACACCGTGCCACTACTTGTTGAAGATGTTTCTACTTGCTAGTTGATAACTAGTGTTCCCAACCCATGGTTTCCCCCACTGACCATTTTTGAGTCGTGTTATGAGTTTTCAACGTTGACCACACACTGTGAAATCCGTTTGGTCATGGTTAGTGACATATTCCTACTTTGGTTTGTCTTTGTACATGATTACCACGCCGTGTCACTACGTCTCAAAGGTCTTTGTGCTTTCTAGTTGATAGCTAGTGTTCCCAAACTGTTGTTAGCCCCTCTGAATATGTGTGACTCGTGTTGTGAGTTTTCAAGCTTGACCACATGAAGTGAAATTCTTTGGCCATGGTCAGTGACATATGCATACTTTGGGTGGTCACTGTGCATTGTAGCCACACTGTGCCACTACATATTGAAGGTATTTGTACTTGCTAGCCAATAACTAGTATTTAGAAACCATTATCTTCCACTATGACCATTTGTGACTCGTGTTATGAGCTGTCAAAGTTTACCACACATGATGACATTCTTTGGTCATGGTCAGTGACATACGCATACCATGGTTGGTCATCGTGCATGGTATCCACACTGTGCCACAACGTACTGAAGGTCATTGTGCTTGGTAGTTGATACCTGGTGTTCCCAAACAATTGTTTCCCCCTCTGACTATTGGTGACTTGTATTATGAGTTGTCAACGTTGACCACACACAGCGGATTTCTTTGGTCAAATGCTGTACATATGCGTACTTTGGTCGGTCATTGTCCATGGTAGCCACACCGTGCTAGTACTAATTGAAGGGCGCTGTACTTGCTAGTTGATAACTGATATTCCCGGACCATTGTTCCCCCCTCTGACCGTTTGTGACTCGTGTTATGGTTGGTGAACGTTGACCACCCATATTGAAATTATTTGGTCATGGTCAGTGACATATGCCTAGTTTGGTTGTTTGGTGTGCATAGTAGCCACACCGTACCACTACGCATTGAAGTTATTTGTCCATTCTAATCCATGCATAGGGTTCCCAAACCACTGTCTCCTCCTCTCACCATTTGTGACTCGTGTTATGCGTTGTCAATGCTGACCATGCATACTGGATTTCTTCGGTCATAGTCAGTGACGTATTCATCCTTTGGTTGATCACTGTGCACGCTAGCCAGACCGTGCCTCTACTTGTTGAAGTTCTTCGTACTTGCTAGTTGACAACTAGTGTTCCCAACGCATTGTTTCCCCCTCTGGCCATTTGTGGTTCGTATCATGAGTTTTCAATATTGACCACACACGGTGAAATTTGTTTGGTCATGGTTTGTGACATATGCATACTTTGGTTTGTCACTGTACATGGTTACCACGCTGTGTCACAACATATTAAAGGTATTTGTGCTTTCTAGCAATAGCAAGTGTTCCCAAACCATTGTTACCCCCCTTTGACTATCTATGACTCATTTTGTGAGTTGTCTACGCTGACCACATGAAGTGAAATTCGTTGGTCATGGTCAGTGACATATGCATACTTTTATTGGTCACTGTGCATGGTAGCCACGCTGTGCCACTACGTATTGAAGGTATTTGTACTTGCTACTTGATAACTAGTATTCACGAACCATATTCTTCCACTCTGACCATTTGTGACTCGTGTTATGAGCAGTCAAAGTTTACCACACTTAGTGACATTATTTGGTCATGTTCAGTGACATATGCCTAGTTTGGTTGGTCATCCTATATGGCATCCACACCGTGCCACAACTTGATGAAGGTCATTGGGCTTGCTAGTTGATACCTGATGTCCCCAGACCATTGTTTCCCCCTTTAATCATTTGTGATTTGTATTATGAGTTGTCAACGCTGTCCACACAGAGCGGAATTCTTTGTTCAAAGGCTGTACATATGCCTACTTTGGTCGGTCATTGTGCGTGGTAGCCACACCGTGCTTATACTCATTGACTGTCGCTGTACTTGCTAGTTGAGAAATTATACTCCCGGACCATTGCTCCCCTTAGTGACCGTTTGTGACTCGTGTTATGGTTGGTGAATGTTGTCCACCCATATTGAAATTCTTTTATCATGGTCAGTGACATATGCCTACGTTGGTTGTATGGTGTGCATACTAGCCACACCGTGCCACTACGTATTGAATTCCTTTGTCCTTTCAAGTCAATACATAGGGTTTCCAAACCATTGTTTCACCCTCTGAACATTTGAGACTCGTGTTATGAGTTTTCAATGTTGACCACACACAGTGGAATTCTTCGGTAATAGTCAAGGACATGTGCATCCTTTGGTTGGTCACTGTGCACGCTAGCCACACCGTGCCACTACTTGTTTGAAAGATTTCTACTTGCTAGTTGATAACTTGTGTTCCCAACCCATTGTCTCCCCCTCTGACCATTTTTGACCCGTGTTATGCATTTTCAACATTGACCATACACTGTGAAACTCTTTTGGTCATGGTTAGCGACATATGCCTACTTTGGTTTGTCACTATACATGGTTACCACGCCGTGTCACTACGTATTGACGGTCTCTGTGCTTTCTTGTTGATAGCTAGTGTTCCGAAAACATTGTTACTCCCTCTGAATATCTGTGATTCGTGTTGTGAGTTGTCAACATTGCCCACATGAAGTGGAATTATTTGATCATGGCCAGTGACATATGCGTACTTTGGTTGGTCACTGTGCATTGTAGCCACTCTGTGCAACTACATATTTAAGGTATTTGTACTTGCTAGTCGATAACTAGTATTCACAAACCATTATCTTCCATCCTGACCATTTTTTGACTCGTGTTATGAGTTGTCAAAGTTTATCACACATGGTGACATTCTTTGGTCATGGTCCGTGACATATGCATACCTTGGTTGGTCATCTTGCATGGTATCCACACCGTGCCACGACGTATTGTAGCTCCTTGTGCTTGCTATTTGATACTTGGTGTTCCAATACCATTGTTTCGCCCTCTGGCCATTTGTGACTCGTGTTATGAGTTGTCGATGTTGACCAGACACAATGGATTTCTTTCGTTGAAGGCTGTACATATGCCTTTGTCGGTCGGTCATTGTGCATGGTAGCCACACAGTGCTCCTACTGACTGAAGGTCGTCGTACTTGCTGGTTGAGAACGAATATTCCCAAACCATTGTTTCCTCCCCTGACCGTTTGCGACTCGTGTTATGGTTGGTCAACCACCCATATTGAAATTCTCTGGTCATGGGCAGTGACATATGCCTAGTTTGGATGTTTGGTGTGCATATTAGCCACACCGTGCCACTACGTATTGAAGTTATTTGTCCTTTGTAGTCGATGCATAGGGTTCCAAAACCATTGTCTCTCCCAAAGACCATTTGTGACTCGTGTTATGAGTTGTCAATGTTCACCACACATAGTGGACTTATTCGGTCATAGTCAGCAACGTATTCATCCTTTGGTTGGTCACTGTGCACGCTAACCACACCGTGCCACTACTTGTTGAGGTTCTTCGTACTTGCTAGTTGACAACTAGTGTTCCTAACCCATTGTTTCCCCCTCTGACCATTTGTGACTCGTGTGATGCGTTTTCAACGTTGACCACACACTGTGAAGTTCGTTTGGTCATGGTTAGTGACATATGCCTACTCTGGTTTGTTACTATACATGGTTACCACGCCGTGTTACTACGTATTGAAGGTATTTGTACTTGTTATTCAATAACTAGTACTCAGAAACCATTATCTACCACCCTGACGATTTGTGACTCGTGTTGTGAGTTGTCAAAGTTTACCACACTTTTTGACATTATTTGGTCATTGTCAGTGACATATGCCTACTTTGGTTGGTCATCGTGCATGGTATCCACACCGTGCCACAGCGTATTGAAGGTCCGTGTGCTTGCTATTTTTTACTTGGTGTTCCCAAACTATTGCTTCCCCCTCTGACCATTCGTGACTAGTATTATGATTTGTCAACGTTGAGCACAAACAGTGGATTTCTTTGCTCAAAGGCAGTACATATGCCTACTTTGGTCGGTCATTGTGCATGGTAGCCACACCGTGCTAATACTGACTGAATGTCGTTGTACCTGCTAGTTGGTATCTAGTATTCCCAAACCATTGTTTCTCCCTCTGGCAAATCGTGACCCGTATTATGGGTTGTCAACGTTGACAACACATAGTAAAACAATTTGGTCATGGTAAGTGGCACATGCCTAATCTGGTTGGTCATTGTGCATGGCAGCCACACCGTTCCAGTACATGTTGAAATTCTTTGTACTTGCTAGTCAATATATAGCAAAAGGTTTCTCCCTTTGACACCAGGGTGGTTTTTGTTGATTTCTTACGTGTAGGTGCCTTAATTGGAATACTCCCTCCCACCCCCCATATAGGGATGTTCCGTGGACGACCTAGAGGACAGATTTGCGACCGCATTATGACACCCTGCCCCCCGCCTCCCCACGGCTGAGGCTCGAAGGTAGAGTTGAGGTATCACAACCCCCCCCCTCTAGGTCGCGAGCCTATTCTATATTGCACATACGAGGATTCAAAATCAAGACCTACTGCTCCAGAATGTAACTCTATAAGCACTAAGCCAACTCACATGGTGTTCATATGATGTCCAACTGACATTATAAGGGTTCATGTGGGTAAAGGGCATAAACTAAGGGGGTGTAATATTAGAGGGTATTTTTCAAAAGAATGAAAGGATAACAAAGATAGTTTAATCAAAAGAAATTGATGTAGATGGAATTTCATATTTTGCAACTTCAAGCTTGAATAACCTCTCAACCATTGTTCCAGTTGACCAGCCGTAAGAAGGATAGTTGACTACACACTGTGAAACTATTTTCATGATATGCAGTGACACAAACATACTTTGGTTGGTCATTGTGCATGGTAGCCACACCGTGCCACCACTTATCGAAGGTCTTTGTTCTTGCTAGTCGATACCGAGTATTCCCAAACCATTGTTTCTCCTCCTGCCCATTTTCTGACTTGTATTATGAGTTGTGAACGTTCACCACACACACTAAACTTCTTTGGTCATGAGCAGTGATGTATGCCTACTTGCGTAGGTCATTGTGCACGGTAGCCACACCGTGCCAATACATACAAAAAATATTTGCACTTCCTAAAAGATACATAGTGTTTTGAAACCATTCTTTCCCCCTCTGACCATTTGTGACTCATGTTATGGATTGTGAACATTGACCACTCATATTGAAATTCTTTGGTCATTGTCAGTGACATATGCCTAGTTTTTTCTGTCACTGTACGTGGTTACCACGCTGTGTCACTACGTATTGAAGGTATTTGTGCTTTCCAGTTGATAACTAGTGTTGCCAAACCATTGTTACCCCCCTCTGACTATCAGTGACTCGTGTTGTGAGTTGTCAACGCTGACCACATGAAGTGAAAATCGTTGGTCATGGTCAGTGAAGTATGCATACTTTGGTTGGTCAATGTGCATGGTAGCCACGCTGTGCCACTACATATTGAAGGTATATGTACTTGCTAGTTGATAACTAGTATTCACAAACCGTCATCTTCCACCCTGACCATTTGTGACTCCTGTTATGAGTTGTCAACGTTTACCACACTTAGTGACATTGTTTGGTCATGGTCAGTGACATATGCCTACTTTGGTTGATCATCGTGCATGGCATCCACACCATGCCACAACTTATTGAAGGTCCTTGTGCTTGCTTGTTGATACCTGATGTTCTCAGACCATTGTTTCCCCCTCTGACCATTTGTGATTCGTATTATGATTTGTCAACGCTGTCCACACACAGCGGATTTCTTTGGTCAAAAGGCAGTATATATGCCTACTTTGGGCGCTCATTGTGTATGGTAGCCACAGCGTGCTTGTACTGATTGAAGGTTGCTGTACTTGCTAGTTGAGAGCTGATATTCACAGACCAGTGCTTTCCCCTCTGACCGTTTGTGACTCGTGTTATGGTTGGTGAATGTTGACCAGCCATATTGAAATGATTTTGTCATGGTCAGTGACATATGCCTAGATTGGTTGTATGGTGTGCATAGTAGCCACACCGTGCCACTATGTATTGAAGTTCTTTGTCCTTTCTAGTTGATACATAGGGTTCCCAAACCATTGTCTCTCTCTCTCTGACCAGTTGTGACTTGTGTGATGAGTTTTCAACGTTGAGCACTCACACTGAAATTCGCTTGGTCGTGGTTTGTGACATATGCCTACTTTGGTTTGTCACTGTACATGGTTACCACGCCGTGTCATTATGTATCGAAGGTCTTTGTGCTTTCTTGTTGACAGCTAGTGTTCCCAAACCATTGGTAGCCCCATCTGACTATCCGTGACTCGTGTTGTGAGTTCTAAATGTTCACCACATATAGTGAAATTCTTTGTTCATTGTCAGTGACATATGCATGCTTTGGTTGTTCACTGTGCTTTTTAGCCTCACTATGCCAATACATATTGAAGGTATTTGTACTTGCTAGTTGATATGCAGTATTCACAAACCATTATCTTCCACCCTGTCCATTTGTGACTCGTGTTATGAGTTGTCAAAGTTCACCACACTTAGTGACATTATTTGGTCATGGATATTGACATATGCCTACTTTGGTTGGTCATCGTGCATGGTATCCACACCATGCCACAACGCATTGAAGGTCCTTCTGCTTGCTATTGGATACTTGGTGTTCCCAACCCATTGTTTGCCCCTCTGACCATTTGTGACTCGTATTATGAGCTGCAACGTTGACCATACATAGTGGATTTCTCTGCTCAAAAGCAGTACATATGCCTACTTTGGTCGGTCATTGTGCATGGTAGCCACACCATGCTACTACTGACTGAATGTCATTGTACTTGCTAGTTGAGAACTGGTATTCCCAAACCATTGTTTCCTCCCCTGATCGTTTGTGACTCGTGTTATGGTCGGTCAACCACCCATATTGAAATTCCCTGGTCATGGTCAGTGATATATGCCTAGTTTAGATGTTTAATTTGCATATTAACCACACCGTGCCACTACGTATCGAAGTTGTTTGCCCTTTCTAGTCCATGCATAGGGTTCCCAAGCCATTGTGGCTCCCTCTGACCATTCGTGACTCCTGTTATGAGTTGTCAATGGTGACCACACATAGTGGACTTCTTCAGTCATAGTCAGCAACGTATTCATCATTTGGTTGGTCACTGTACACGCTAGCCACCCCGTGCCACTAGTTGTTGAAGTTCTTCGTACTTGATAGTTGATGACTAGTGTTCCTAACCCATTGTTTCCCTATTACAGGAACCGCCGGTCGAGGCAGTTTTTTCATCACCTTCATGGCATTAAAGACCTTGCTTGAGGCCATAATTGTATTCTACGTGAAAAACCGTGCAGGTTTGGCCCAAGAACCGGGTCATTCGGGTCAGGGACGAGAAAGATACAGCCAGGCAAAGTTGGGTGGTGCGCGTCCGGAAAATGGACGGGAGCACCGGTTCGACCCCAACGAGGCGGAGCGACTTTCTCGCCCACTGCAGCCAAAGCGCCCCTGGATGGACGCTTAGCCAATGAGGCAAGGTTCATTGGGGTCCATGGGCACTTCGGGATGGCAGCTGGAGCTGCATTCGCAAGCAAGGGCGCTTCGGGCGGCCGTGACCTCCGCTGGCGGTGCTGCCAGCGGCCGTCACGCGTGGAGTATTCAAATGGCCATAACTTAGCCGTTTCTTCACGGATTGAGGCGTTCTTTGGTGCGTTGGAAAGCTCTCACCGCGTACTACATGATTCATGTGTTATTTGCATGAATGCGCTTCGATAAATGGCTTCAGAGCGCTGAGTAGATTTCGGCTGCCCCATAGGGGTTGGTACATAAGGGAGTATAGGGATTGATCTAGGCATGCCAATCTTACCCAGAGATTCTGTACACTACCTTGTACTGATCTATCAAGTCTAAAGGATTCATTCCTTGCCCAACTCTCCTTGTGTCCCAAGTGTTGCCTCACTCACATCCATTCGATCCCACAAGTCTTCCGCAACGCACCTTGGTGCAAACGCAGCCGGGAGAGTCGCACGGCGGGAACCTCGGTCACTAGCAGCGGTCTTGCTGCTAGGAGAGGGTCGTGTGACATCTCAAGGGTTGGCCCACACACCAAGGGGTCGAGGGTTGGGAGGTTTATCCCAAGGGCTCGGCGTGTGACCATCACTCCGGGCACCCCTTGGTTCACATTTGGTATCAGAGCGCGTGGACGATCGCTCGGCTTTGCACGGACCCAAGGGACGCAGCAGATCTGCCACAACTGTGTTCGGCCAGAATTTTTTCGTCACAACCAGAACCATGGCGGCAGCGGCATTTGACCAGGCTTTCCTCATGGAGGAGATCTGGTGTGCTCTTGACGAGTTGCCTCAAGAGAACCAGCAGCTGCGCGCGTGGGTTGAGGCGAGGTACGTCGGCCAAGGGAGCAGTGCGTTGGGGGGTGTTGCATTGGCATCCGCACCTGCCTTTAGACGGCCCAAGCCGAAGGAGCCGGAGTTCTATACCGGCAAGGGCAGTGCGCGTGAGTGGCTCTTCATGGTGAACTCGTACTTCACGGCGTTGGGCGTTCCCATGGGAGAAGATGCCACAAGACTGGAGTATGCACCTACGCTACTCCGGGAAATGGCGCTACAGTGGTGGTCGGCGTTGTGCCGGCGGAACGCCGCTGGATTGCCGGACGGGCTGGGGGCCGGGACACGGCTTCAGCCACTGTTGAGTCTACCGCTAGGGCGGGAGGTGCAGCTCGGGGCACGGGCGTTGACGAAGAGGCCAGAGACGTGGGAGCAGTTCGAGACGATGCTCCAGGCGCGTTTCGACCTCCTCAACGGCAGCCGGGTCGCACGTGATAAGATCAAGCACGTCAAGCAAGGCGGATCGGTCCAGGACTACACTACGCGCTTCATGGCCTTGGCGGCGCAGATTGACGACCTCTCGGACGCAGAGGCGTATGATCGCTACCATGACGGCCTGAAGCCGCACGTCCAACGAGAACTCGAGGTGCTCAGGTTGCGGACCTCTGCAGAGCTGGTTTCGGCAGCAGAACGCTTCGACGCGGTCGACTACAACGCAAGCCGGAGCAGATTTGCACCACAGTCTTGGGTGGAGCAGCCAGATCAGGCTGTGCCCATGGAAGTGGGTGTGATCCGAGGGGAGCAACGAGGCTAGGACAAGCAACGAGGACCAAGGGCCAAGTGTTGGTGCTGCGGCAAGGAGGGTCACCGCAGGAAGGAGTACCCCAAGCGCAAGGCGAAGCAGGGCATTGGGCAGCAGCAGTGAGGGAAAGGTTTCTTGCTGCTGTATATCCTTCATCCACAAATTGAGCACCAGTCCGGAATGGCTTACGCCTACTACGGTGCTGTTTGTTTGCTTATGGGGTTGAAGGAGGGCCTGGCAGTTCTAGGGGTTTTCCTAGGGCTGGTTCTTGGGATTCCGGTTTTGGGGTTCCAAGGGTCGGAGGAAGCTGCGCGGTCTGCTGGTTCGCGGCGCGGGTTACGGCTTCTACGACAACTTGACTGTAAGGAGGGGTCTGGCATTGCACCTTGAAGGGGGCATCGGCGGTGCAGCGGATGTCCATATTCGTGACGTGCAGCAGACCTCTTGTCCAGTAACCTATCCATGTGGGCGATTTTACGTGCGATGTGTTCTTCGTATGTGCTCAATGGATGACTACGTCTTCTTCATCGACCGGAACTGGTTGCGTGCCTGGAGTCCGGAACCGGATTGGTCGTGCAATCTCGTGGTCATGAAGGGGACGGGATCTCACTTCGCCACACCGGCAAGGTGAGGGTGAGGCGCTGCGTGGCGGTAACCTCAGTCTCTAGCAGTGGTTTGGCTGCTAGGAGAGGGCCATGCGGCCCCTCATGCTGCAATGTGGATGCTGCGACTGGCGGACAAGCACTGGAAGGCCAAGGGGGTTCTTGGTGGATGAAAGTGCTGCTAGATTGCAATAACTCCAACTGCAGGAATGGCTCCTCCACCGGTGTTGGTGGCGGGCTGGACGCACGTGAGGCTCTTTCTGGACATTGCTGGACTGGCAAAGGGTGGCAGATACCTGTGAATACACAGCTGCTGGACTCCCTGTTGCCGGAGTGGTGGTGCAGGTGACGTTTTCCGAGTCTGCCGGGAGCGCACCGGGACGGCGCGCCTCGGAGGGGGGGGGGGGGTAATGATACGGGAACCGCCGGCCGAGGCGGTTTTTTTATCACCCTGATGGCATCAAACACCTTGTTTGAGGCCATGATTGTA